>PVHY01010289.1:0-52538 GCA_004024945.1 Uropsilus gracilis | reverse complement strand
AGCACCAAAATGAAGCACACAACTATGAACAGGAGGGAAAGGGAGGGAAGGGAGGGGAGGGGGGGGGTCAAACCCTTGAGATTACAAAGTTGTAAAATTTATATATTAAAAAAAAACTAAGTCATTAAAAAAAAAAGAAAGATGCACTAAGATTTTGGACGTGGTTTTCTCCCGCCAGAGATGTGTGATCTAGATCCTGAATACAAGAAGAAAACAGGTGATCACGGAAGCAAGTAAGATCCAGGAACTGAGGGAGAAGGCTTTTAGTAAGGGCGTTGAAGTCAGGATAAATGACATTCAAATAAAGCTTTGTGATATTAAGCATAAGCAAAGAAACCACAAGGATAGAGGTTTCATGAAACAGTCCATTTACAACAGTATCTCCACATGATGTAGAGAAAACACATGCTGGCAAAATTTGAAAAGAAAAAGAATCATGTTGGCGATTGATTCAAAGCGTTGTATTTTCAATCATGAAAAACACTTTAAATGTTAGACGCACAGGAAACTCAGCAGAGACACCCAGTCTCAATCGGGTTCCACAAAACTTCAAACACAGAGCCCTCGCCCCGCCACTCTGACGTCAGCGACAACTACTTCCCCCCTCCCCCAACACACACACCACATGCACAGAATATTCACGCAACCGGGTTCCTTGGTAACAGACTCTAAGGTCGCATTCCAGAGTCCAGTGCCAAGCGCCATCTTCCTCACCTGAGAAACTCATTTCTGCCGTAGCGTTTGCCACAACCAGCTGCTGCCCTCCCAGCAACGCCCACTTTCAAGTCACTGCCCTGCCCGGGCCACCAATCATGACAACCCCAGCGCCATCCCAAGGGCACCAGAACTACTACAGCGACTGCGAGGCCAGCATCAACATCCATATCAATTTGGTGCTCTACGCCTCCAATGTGTACCAGTCGATGGCTTTTTACTTCGATCAAGATGATATATCCCTGAGGTACCTATACCTCTACTTCTTCCAGCTTTCCAGCGAGAAGAAGGAGCAGGCCGACAGGCTGATGGAGCTCCAAACCATGCGTGGGGGCCACGTCCGCCTCCCCGATATCAAGAAGCCAGAGCGTGACAGCTGGCAGAGCAATCTGAAGGTTCTGGAGTATGCTCTACATCTAGAGAAGAGCCTTAAGCAGAACCTTCTCGAGCTATACCAGCTGGCTACCGTGCTGAAAGAGGTCCATCTCTGTGATTTTCTGAAGCATTACCACCTGCACCAGCAAAACAAGACCATCCAAGAGCTGGGGGAACATCTCGGTAACCTGCGCCTGGGGAGGGTTCCCAGAGATGGTATGGCAGAGTACTTCTTTAACAACCTCACCCTGAGGGAGCGCCGCGAGTACAACCCACAGTGAACTGCAGTACCTGTAGCAGACGGAGCCTGGTGACTTCCCCTGGCCACCAAGCCAGGCATGCCTGTCACTCATTGCAATATTGCCTTGACAAATCATTATTTTCAGCATTTTTTTCTTCCAATATTGCTATTCTTCCAATAAAAATATTGCTTCCTAAATAAAGATCTCTTTATTCATGTGCGCAAACCCTTCAGCTTTTAAGTTTGAAACAGGTATCCCAGAGTCTCTCCAGCCAGCCATGCTGGATCCTCATGCAGCTCAGTGTCTCCAGGAATGGAGGGAGAAGGTACCCCAAGGGACCCCAGAAATCACAAAGTTGTGAACTCCTTATAAACAATGTGGGAGCCTTGGTGAGTCGGGAGTACACCAAGTCGGGAGTCGGGAGCCTTGGTGAATGTGGGCCTATACTTAGTATAATTACATGATAAAAATCGTAATTGCAGCTGCCTCTAGGCAACAGGGGCAGCCTAGAGGAGTAGAATTGGGCAGAGATAAAATGAAGGGGACCTTCAGATTTGGCTAAAATGTTATTAAATTATGAACTCATGTAATACTAAGTCTGGGTAGCAAGATTCAGCCTTGGAAATCACAGTGGCAGAGCATATTTTATAGGACTTCCTCCTGGGTGATAGTGATAATGGAAATGCACCTTAGGCTTGCTTTCCCCAGGAGGAGAGGGGGTGGTGGCAGTGACTTCAGTGGTTCCAATGAATGGCATACACGTTGCAGTTACAGAACTTCCACTTATGTTTTCTTTCATGTGTATTTTATGAATATGTGTGGGTTCCTTCTAACCAGCAGTAAGGTTCATTTTGAATCTCCACACTAAATTCAGAATGTTTCCTTAGGAGTCCATCGTTTGTTGGAAAGCAATTCAGTGCTTCTATTGGGAAATGACAAAGCAGATTTTCAGATCTTTCCTGAGTCTAGTTGTATTTCTGCCCTTGGGTTCCATGGATCCACTTTAACTTTTGCTACTTGGTACAAGAGAACCTAAGCTAATATGTCTTATCACCACAGCTTTATCAGTTTCCACTCTAATTACCACAGCTTCTCTAGGATAGTAAATAAGGTAGCATATAACATTGTTCTCTTTATCCCTAGCCCAGTGTGTAATAAAAAGAAAATAAAGATTAAATCATAAAAGGGAGAAGTGATTGTGTTCAAACACAGAGTTTCGGGATGTTTTGCAAGTTTTTCAGTTTTTGTTTAGTAATTTTAAGTGGTAACTGGAAAAAAAGTACATAATGAATTTTTAACAAGATAAAATGTTTAGCAATTCCTGAACACCCTGATCATAGGAACTGCCTTCTATCAATTTTCACAGAACAGTATTCCAAATTAACTTTAAAAACATTTAAATAATCTCATTGTTGTTCCATAAACACATAACTGACAACTAAACATCACTCATTTTTTTTCATTGACTCATTTTTAATTTGGGGATTGTATACTTGTTACTCCAAGTGTACACGTTACACTTACCCTCCACAAAACCATAATGCCAGTATCCCATCTGCCTCCCTCCCACATCCCTTACTTTCTCTTCCCTTCCTCTGGTAGCCATCTCCATGCAACAACTTGCTTATCCACCAACAGTGAAAGAGGATTCCTTTCTCTTTTTCCACATCCTCATCAATACTTGCTGTTTTCAATTTTCTTCTCAGATGGGCCATTCTCATAGGGTTGAGATGATCTCTCATTGAAGCTTTGAGTTGCATCCCCTTATAAAAAGTGATGTTGAACAAGTTTCCATATGTCTATAGGCCATCCGATTATCTTCAGATATTCATGGAGGAGGGTCAAAATATGGAAGGGAAGATCACAAACAGTATGGTAATGGATCACAGGTGATACGGTGGTGGGAGAACTACAAGAACTGCACCTGAGGGGAGAAACTGTACTGCACAAAAATGAACAACAGTATACGAAAATAAACAAAAATCAATAAAAGGTTTAAAATCATTTTCAAACCCAGAAGGAGATATCATTTCTACTGTAGACTTGGATATATAAGATCTCCATGAGTGCATGTGATCTGAGTAAAATTAGAGCAGACTTAATGGCAGTTTTTTATATGAGAAACATACAGATTGTTGAAGATTTTTACAGTATGACAACTTGAGTCCACGAAAAACAAACAAACAAAAAAGCTCTCCACATAGCAGGTATCATGCTAAGATGTATACATGGAATACCTCATTTCTGTCTTACAATAACACAAGAGGTGATGGTACTGTAACACAAGATCATGGTTAATTCAGACACATACATTAATTTCCTAATGTCAGAAAACTAGTAAATAGCTGCACCTAAATTTAAACACACACAATCTGAATTGACAACCTAGGTACTTAACTATTAGTCTCTATGTTTATGAATAAATGTGATATTTAAAAACTCTATTGAGTCATGATGCTAATGTGAAAAAGTCTGTTATGGAAACAAGTGTTGGCAAGGATGAGGGAAAAAAGGAATATTTTACATAGCTGGTGGAAATACAAACTGGTCCAACCACTATGGAAAGCTATGTGGAGAACCTTCAAACTGGAAATGAAACTACCATTTGTTCCAGTAATTCCACTACTGGGAATCTACACAAAGAATACAAATACACTAATTCATGAGGATACCTGCACTCCGATGTTTATCACAGTATTATTTACAATAGCCAGAATATGGAAACAATCCAGATGTTCCAAAACAGATGAATGGGTCAAAAAGTTGTGGTATATGTATACAATGGAATATTATCATCAATTAAAAAAGGCAAAATTATGTCATTAGCAGCAACATGGATGGAGCTAGAGGAATCATGTAGAGGAAATAAGCCAGAAAGAAAAAGAGAAAAACCAGATGGTCTCACTTATATATGGGATACAGGGAAAACAAACAAAAGGACAAGAAAAAGTTAAAACCAGCAAACTGACAACAGAACTAAAGAATATAGCAAGTGATGGAAAGGGAGGGAAAAACCAGGGGAGGGATGAGCACAAGAGATCAAGATGGTGGTTTATGGGTGACAGGGTAGTGGTAGAACCTAAGGGAATACAATGATGTATACAATGATGAATGTATGATGGTATATACAATAAAAAAAATAAATGATCATAAAAATGTTGAAGTGAGCAAAAGTGAAATGCTACAAACCTGGTTTAACAGAAATCTCAATCCAGTGGGATACACCTATAACAGGTCCTATAAGTAAAGTACCAGTAATACAAATTGACATGACCCATGGTATGAAAAATCAAAGAAATTTCTGCAGATATCCTAAGAAGGACAGTAAATCTAAACACAGAACCTTATGCTTTGTATTGATGTAGCTCCACAAGTCCAACAATGTGAACCCTGGCTCTGAATGGGCAGAAGTTAGCAGCTGGATCATTTGAAGAAATTCATTGGAGATATGATATTAAAAATGAAAAAGATGAAATGTAAACAGGAAGAGATTATTTTAAATAACTAATAGAGTGAGCATATTTAATCAATCAATATGCTTAGTAAGAAAAAATACACGGATGAGTATCAATTTTGCAATCCTAAGGCAAGGTATATATAATCTCAGGGGGAGAGTGCTTGAATTCTGATTTTGTTATATAATGTTCTGTGACCAGTAACAAAGTATTATTACCCTATTGCAGTATGAATCCTATATTTTGAAAAAAGCTTTTCAATTCCTTTCACTTCTCAGGAAGCCTCTAATAAACCACCTGTTTTTTGCTATATTTCTCCAATGTTTGCTCTGCCGGTTCTAAACACCATAGAAATTGGAACTAGCAGGTTGTAGGAATCGCTGTTAGCCAATAAAATAGGATAAAATGAATTGTTGATAGAATGTATCGACATGGTTATGTGATTTCTTAAAGAATTCATCTGAAGCTTTTGCTTTCTGCCAGAGAAATCTGATCTTTTTTAAAGGAAGGAAACTGGCAAGCCAGGTCAAAGTGTCTCGACAAATCTAGCACATCAGTGAAGACATCACAGAAACTGTCCATACTAGTCCAGACAGAGCAGAAAGGCTGTGTTTCCAGGACTGTGCTGAAAGGCTAGGGGGTGAGAGAGAGTAAAGGTGGGTAAGAACAGTTGCAAAAAGAGTGAAAGATGAACAGATGGAAAGATTCACTAAGATTTTGGAGGTGGTGCTCTACTGCCAGAGATGTGTTTGAACTTGATCATGAGTACAAGGAGAAATCAGGTGATCACTGAAGTAAATAAGATCTGCAATAAATAAGACTGTGTGGGAAAGCTAATAGAAGTCTCATTAGCATCAACATGTATTCTTCTCTGTATAGCTAATTGACCTCTTTTATATTGTTGATTCCATCTCTATAAAACAGCAAGACTTTAAATTATAAAAAATATAATTAGCTGCACGTCCATTGCACATATGTGATGTGGTGTCCAGTTTTTTATATTTTCATTTCAGACTGGAGCACTTTTGTGCTAAAACCTCAAAGTTGGTTTATTTTTCTCTTCTTGCCAAGACATCCTAAGTGTATAAAAAGATGAACAGATCAAGATGGCAAATATTAAAATGCGAAGATATTTTTAAACTGGAAAAATTGACTATTAGAATATCTTTTAAGTTCGAACAATGTGAGTTTGATGTCTGCATGCTAAAACATAGATGTAAGCTGAGTTGGGGCCTGAGGACTCTAAGAATAAAGGGAGCACTATATATGTTATCTTTAAAAAGCAAGCCATGAATTGGCCCTCACCAGCCTTCAAATGGCTACCACGAAGTCACTGGGAAATAAACATACACATTTGTCTTGAGTGATTAAGTTCATCAAGTTACAGAAGAAGTGCTGAGAAGCAGAAATTGGGTGGCTTCAATTGATGACAGGGCAGTGATATGCATGTGTGATAACAGTTGTGTCAGTATTTCTTTCCTTATTATACAAAATCCCCTATTGATATGTTTTTCTTTCTTAAAGGGACACAAAGTATTGAAGTTGAAAACTACCCACCCATTCTTATAAAACTAAATGAGTTGGTGTGTTCCTGTAACAAAATGTATAAATTTATATCATTGCTCTTTAGAATAATAATTTGCTTATGTCATTTTTGTTGGAAGAGATGAATACAGTTAATACAAAACATTAACTAGAATAAAAGATCCATAGTGGGAACTGAAATTATTATTATAGCTTGAAGAAAGGAAAAATATTTGTGTAATTATAGCTATTTATTACTGGACTTCATGTTTTAAAACATCTTTACTGATAGTGATTATAATCTTTGTGTGTGGATGTGATTGAGAAGCAAATATTTGATAAAAATTTAAGGTCATTATTTAACTTTTTTACTAGCATACTATTTTCAAAGTTTTGTATCTATCATTGAAATAATTTTCCTTACATAAAAAGTTGCTTGACTAGGTATTTCTAAGAAATCTCATTTTTTTATTTATTGTTTATAAAGGAATCGCTGGAAGACCTAAAGAATTCTTATAAGTATAGAGCTTATAAATCAGAAGTTAAAAAGCCATCTCTGTCTCAGTCAAGTTCCTAATACAAAGTTAATAAATATTTTCCTTAAGCCAGCAACCAGGATGACCAAATCACCACTGCTTTTATGCGTCAGAGCATACATTTTGAAGGATGTTTCAGTGTGATCTCTTGGATCTTCTTGTGCCAGTCCTCTTTGCATTTCCTCTAAATTTATTTTGCAAATTGTCATTCTCTGTATATTTTCCTCCCATCATGAGTGGGCTTCTAATAGTGCAAACGATTGTACAAACTCAATTAAACCAAAGTGAATTGCATTCTTGTTGCCTTACAGTCCTAAAGTAAAAAATTTAATCTCTTAAGTTTATGAAACCCAGAAGACTTTTGAGAAATGTCTCATACAACCGTCTGCCTATAGTCGCTAATGTCAATATATAGGGCCCTATGTAAGTTTTGTCAAGAATCTAAGCCTTGTTGGAGAGGAAATTCATGATTGCGTCAAAACCCAAGTTGCCTTATTTTGTTTAGCATTATCCCCTCGAGTTCCATTTACATTGGCCAAGAGTTACTCTTTTTTTTAAAATAATTGAGTGGTATTCCACTGTGTATATACCTTATCTTCCTAACACCGAATGGTATCACTTACATGTAGAACATAGAGAAGTATAACAAAGGGTCAGATAAAATCAAACCAGTACAAATCCTAGAAATCTGCCTGTAGAACTGAGGCTACCAGAGGGAAAGGAAAGGGAAAGAACATAGTAGGGAGGGAGCACAAAAATTATGGTGGAGAATTATGGATAATATAGTGGTGGATGTAGTGTGGTAACAACACCTGAAGGGGGAGCGCCTATACTTTAAAAACACAAGTTTTGGAACCAATGCTACAGAAATTAAAAAAAAAAAAAAATCAAGCGGATCAGGCTGCTCCTGAAGTTCTACTTAGGTCTCAGTTCTAGTAATTTGATTTCTTCTTGAGATCAAGTCCTCACATTGTGACAATTTCCTAGCTGTACTCTGATATTAGTCCTGATCTTGACAAACAGCTGGCACTTAAGTGACTTCAGGATTATGATTCTGGTTTTCTCATTTCTCTCTATTTAGCACTTACAGTCTGATTCTGAATTTCATATCCCAAGCCTTAGAGCTAGCTTCCTGTTTTTATCTGTCCTTGACTTACGATATCTCAATATATTGCTTCCATATAGATCCCTATTTTTTTATGCCCTGTGTGAGAACTATCTCACCTTCATAGTAGCTCCTTAAATTGACCAGTTACCTGTCAACATCTCTCAAGGTAACTGACATCTCCTGTCTGGTTGGACATTCTTGTCTTACCAGTAATATATCCTCTAATGACTGCATGTAGTTCCAGGTCCAAACTCTATAGACCTGGAACCCTGCCTTCAATCAAATTTTCTGTGAAGAGCTAGTCAACAGAGAAAAAAGTGAAATCCTCTGTGCAAGCTACTACTATCTGTTCCAAGATCTCTTTGAAATGGCTTTTATAACATTCAATACTATATACTAGTTATTTGTTCAGAAAATTTCCACAAATCTTTATTCTCACTAAAAACTATAGATTAATATCTCCAAAATCCAGTAGACAGGAAACTATATAAATGTATATAAAATAAACATGTTCTTTAAAAATATCTCTTTGTTTTACCACAAAGAAAATGTGTCTATCAAAAAAGTATAGTAACAGATCTGTTTATTCTATTAAAACATATTCCTATTTAAATTAGCCATTACACCCTTGTCATATAAGAGATCATTGTATATGCCACTAAAGAAAACTAGTACCTCCTTTAAAATAACATTTAAATTATTAGATGTATTAGATGAACTATAGACAGACAAAGAAAAACCAGCAGGATTACAGAGAGAAAAAATTATGACCTTGTAATTCTCTCAACAGCATTATATTTTAAATATTAGAGTTAAGTTTAATTTGATTCATGAATTCAACTTGTGCTGAAAAATAGTTTTATCTAGTAAAATGAAGTTTGTCAGACCAACTCTCTTAATCTGTCAGCTTTAGTTATAATATAACCTGATGAAGACATGTTATTTCCATAAATATACCGCACATTGTCCTCTCAAAATTTATACATCAACATAATTTGACACAAGATATGGAGGTAAATGCTTAATAAAGTAGTTAAGAAGCACATCTCCATTTTTGAAACAGTAATTTTTAGGATGACACTAAGAAAATAGTATCAAATAAAATATAAATCTTCCACAAAGCCACCAATTCTAAGATAATACTCAAAAGTGAAAGAGACTCTTTCAAGAGGCAGTATATCAAGTGTTTTTAGAATTTTTCCTCCATTTCATTATTTGTCTGCATAACCATACTTAAAAAATTGAAGTTCATTTAAATAACCTGCTTTGTATGACTAGAATATATGCCATTCTAGTATACTTACAATGTAGAAAATGTCCAATAAACAGTAGCTAGCATTATTATCAACAATTAATATATTCCTATAGTTTCTGACCTTTGCTTTTATTTTACTTGTATTATACTATTCTGAAATGCCCCCTGATGACACTTCTAACATTTTATCACAGATTCTATGTGTGGTTATGTTTGATATTTAATCAGGCTATGATATTTTGATATTGCAAAAGGGTGTGTTGAGATATGTAGAAAGACAAATGAGAACATTAAAAAAGTGCATTTTTATAAGTATCATTTTGAAACCTCTTGCTCAGAGAGGCCTATGAATCATTCATCATTTCCTACTGTTCCTACATCCATTACATCTTTTTCCTTTGTTTTCCATATACCTTCCCAAGCCTTTCTGACTATAGCGGAAAGCAAACCTAATTATGAATAAATTCAGATTTGTGATAAAGAAAAAATCAAGGTAGTCAGATATGGCCTTAACTCCCCATAGTTCACGGTTCTAAGGAGGTTTTTATCTGTCATGAGAAAACTTATTACATCGCAACTATACACAAGGCCAGGGTGGGCATTAGAGAAAGCAAGTTAAATGGGTATTATCTGTCAGCTCTGACAGGCATCTTTAGGTATTGATAATCTCTCATTTATCAAATGTACCTCGTGCTGTCTCTTTAAAAGCAAATCAAAAGTTCTGCCTTGAAAAACCCTGTGTCTTGATAAAACCAAAGAGATACCAGACATAGATTTATGTATTTCACGGTTACTAAAGTAAACAAATAGAATATGGCCCTCCTTCTTTCTCTGTTGTAGCACTAAAGTGTTGGGATTGCTGAGTTAAAATGTTGATAGTGGAGAGAGAAATTCAAAATGACATGGTGATAACAACAACTGCAAATACATCCCAATCTTTTTTTTTTTCAGAATCCCCTTTTCAGTGTTCATTTTCTCTTTTATCAGAAAAATTGAATTACACATATATTTAGTGTTCCCAAAATGGTGCTCTCTTTGGGAAGGGAGTCTTAAAATAGAGTCCAATCCCCACCTTCAAAAATCTAAAGGAGATGCATATACTTGAAACAACACCTAAAGGGACATGAGACATACATACTTGAACTAACCAGTTAACTCTCCCAATGAAGATATTATTAAACTCTGCATGTTGTCACAAAAGGAAAAGACAAAATAAAAAGCAAGCAGACAACAGAATTGAAGCATGCAGTGAAGGAGTGGGAGGGAGGGAGAGAGGGAGGGGAAAATCAGAGGAAGGATCAGCACAAGGGATCATGGTGACAGTTCATAGGTGATATGGTAGTGGAAGACATTTGGGGTATACAATGATGTAAGATGAATATGTATAAAGAATTTAAAAAATTGTACATGCTGCCAAACAGACAACAGGTACAGCAGAGGATTGAAAAGAAATCAGAATAAAATAGCTTAAAAAATCATAGATTCAATTAAACTCTAAGCGAAGTTTTAGTATCAAACTTAAAACATTGTTTATACAGAATTTTCATTATATCTATCATTATTTTTAAATAGAAGAATTGTAATACTAGTCAAGATTTACAAATACTTGTCCCAAAAATACAAAAAGTCATTTCGTTCACACAGTAATGATGGAAAGAATATTGTGTAGACTGCTGTCCTGTCTAGTTCTGGATAACACAATGATAAAGGTGTTGATTGAAGACATATGGAAAACTCCAGAATGTAACTGGACAGAGGAAGAAAACTCAGAAGATAAACCAGAGATAGACTGGTCATAATGGTCAGGGGAGGGTCAGTAATATGGAGACCCAGTATGTTAATTTTCTAGTACCTTTTTAAAATGTTATGCCAGGTGTGGCGGCACGCACCTGTTGTCCAAGCCCTAGGAGGCAAGCAACTCGGGGTCGCTTGAGTTCAAGGGTTGGAGAATACCTCGGGCAACATAGCGAGACCTGTTCTCGAAAAAGCAGCCCGGCACGGTGCCAAGTGCCTGTAATCACAGCTACTTGGGAGACTGAGGCTGGGAATCGCTTGAGTCCACGGTACCCCAGGCAACTTGAGTCTGTGGTACCCGGGGCAACACAGCAAGACCTAGTCTCAAAAAAAAAAAAAGTTTGCTATTGTAAGAGCATTTAACATAAGATTTACCTAGTCTCTTAGCAAATTTTTAATAATTTATCTATATATATATATTATATCTTTGTATCCCCTGTGATTCACCCACACCTCCGCATCCCTGACCACTCCCACCCATCTGCGCACCCTCACTTGTGTACTTTCATTTGGTCATTAGTTTCTCTTAACAAAATTTTAAGCATACAAATGCTGTACAGCAGGTTACTACAAATTTAGCAACTTAGAACATCATCCATACTAGTCAGAAATGCAAGTAAAATCATCACAGTCTCAAATGAAAGCATCAGTCAGGTTGGTTGTTCTATTATCTATAAACTCTGGGGCAAAATCTGTCCAAGCCCATTCAAGTTATAGGCAAAAGGTGGCAGTTGCCCATCTGTGTAGTACTGAGGACCACATTTTCTTGCCAGCTATTGGCCAAGATCTCATCTAAGCAACTAAGGTTGCCTGAGGGTATCCTCTACTCCCCCCCACACAAACACACATACCCTCTACTTCATCTTTCTGTCAGCAATAATGAGTCAATTCCTTTTGAATCTCTCTAAGTTTTCTTTCTGCAACTAGCTAGAAAAAACTCCATCTGTAAAGGGCTCACTAGAGTGAGGCCCACTTCATCTCCATAGTTTAATATCTACTGATTTGAGATTCTATGTGCAAGATCCCCTCACAACAAACAATCCCTCTATTAGTGTTTGATTGAAAAATTGGGGTGGAGGAATGTTAGTGTGGAGCCATCTTTAGAATTTTGCCTACAGCATCCAATAACCAAAGAGGACAGAATGGACAACCCAAATATTAATAATTATGGTAAGTTAAAGAAGGTGGAGTACTAAGCAAGGCACTATATGGTTGATCTGGTAGAGCATGGTGACTTTAAAATGAACAAATTTGGCAGAGTGATGAGATTAAAGAGACCATTGGCAAGTGGTAAGATCAAAGGAAATGAAGCTTGAATGTGTGGTTGAGTTTAGACACCAAATATAGCATAGTCAAGAAGAACTATGTATGTTATCAATCCCTAGATACATTTAGAGCAACATTGAAGAACTCCAAAGATGGACAGAAAAAAAATAAAAAACACTTTAAAAAGAGAGATTTCTAAAGAGAAATGAAAGTTAAGCCCATAAAACAAATCAAATGAAAAATGAATTAAAGAACTCAACCGTGTTAGAACTCAAAAAGTGTGGAATATATTATTTTCAAATTGTTGAGAAAAAAGATGTGTGTGTGCCTAGCAAGGTTGTATTTCAACAATGTAAACAAAAACATTTTGAAATACATGAAAACAGATTTTTTCCACATAAATAAACCTATACTGAAGGACCTTTAAAGGATCTATTTATTGAGGAGAATGTTTAATAGTAAGGGGGGAAAGATAAAAATGTAGCTATAGTGAACAAATATTTTCTTCATAAAATAAGAATAGCAACAATAAATCTAATGTGGAGCTCAAAATAGAACAGGTATGATATACATTATAACACATGTCAAAACTGGGATGATATAAGAGTTCTGGGGTTTCTGCACTGATAAATAGACTGTTCAATCATTAACTCTACAGTGTGTAAAATAAATATTCAGGATAAAATATCAAGTATAAGCAGGAACAGAAAATTGCTTATACATTCAAAACCAATACAAGGGAAAGGGATATGTTAAAGCAAACAAACATAGCACAATGAATGTACAAGTAAACAAACTGAAGAAAAAAAAGAGAAAAAAGTGGTAATTCAGAGAAAATGAAAGACAAATTTATAGAGATGAATCTGTTGTTATCAGGAATTATTACACTTATAAAGAACTTTTTTATGACTTTTTTATGACTATTTCCAAGGGAAACCCCATGAAAACAGCATTATCAGGTTTGTAAGTCCTATGTTGCCCATTGAATTCAAAGAAATGAAGAGGTATTTAGGATAAGTCTCAGAATCTGGAATTAGGTCCTCATAAAAGCTGAGGCACTCTGCAATTGCAATTTGACATAGTATAACCTTGACCTCTGCCCTGCTCCACCACCTCAACATTCCTATTAGATGGGTAGCATCATCTGCACTGTCTGTTCAAGTCATGCGATTGCAGACATGTGATGTCTCAACACAGCAACAGGACTTGACCTATTCCCTTCATATAGGGAGCTGGGTACAAACAGATACATGCACAAGAAATGATTTTCTTAAACACCAGTTCATAACTCCTCTCCAAAAAACTTTAAAACAATAAACATAAATCTTTGGTTCCTGAGGACCAACCTACAGGAGAAAAATCTGGGACAAGTTAACCCTTGCTTCTCAGTAACATGAAATTAAACTTGAGACATATTTACACATTATATAAAATTATCAAATATCACTTTATGCACTCTATAGTAGAGGCACCCAAACCAAAGGAAATATTGAAATCAAAATAATAAACATTTATCAGGTTAACACTAATGAAATTTGACTCAGTTTTACTGCCAGGCAGGATAGATTCAGATGTATTAAATATATATCTATATTTTATATATAATTAGAGAGCGAGCTGTCAGTTTTACAAGAAGATATTAAAATGCTAATTCATTTGTTTCTATTTTTTGAACACTGCATTAAAACATTTCATAATTTTCAGGTGTGCATCTTTAAAAATCAACAGGTGTATATATTTTTAAGTTTGCCATTGAAACGCCAATTCCATCCTTTACCATGAAATTGTGCCTGCAGCCCAATTTACTCACTTCCTCCCCCTTCTTTTCTGGTAACCACTGATGGGCCTTAGATTCTGAAAGTTTGTTTCTAGTTCACTTAGTTCATCTGTTTGTTTTCTCTATGTATCACTTATGAGTCAACTTATACAATGTTTGTCTAACATGCTGTCAACATAATTCTGTTTATAATACGTGAAGCAGACAAAACAGTCAGATGTAGAAAATTTGAACCAAACGTCAGCAATCATTCTTGGCCATATGTAGAACTCTGCAGCAACAAATGGGGAGTAATGCAAGCATTCACTAACTGGATACAAAAATGGCTACCTGATGCCTAACCAAATCCCAACAAATTTCAAAGAAATAATATCATACAGAATACTTTCAGAAAACTCCTTGATCAAAACCTAAAATCATTATAATTTTTAAATATTTAGAACTAAGCAATGACAAAATGCTTTATATCAAAAAATATGATATACATTGGAGACTATGAGATTTTTTTTAATTTTATCAGATATTTAATGCTAAAATAAAATTGTACGAATATTCAAATAAAACATGGGTAAATTCATTTACATGCAGAAAAGGGTAAAACATACCTTACTATAATTCAAGATGTAGAAGCAGAGCAGGAATTCTCAATAAATTTGATTACACATGATATAAAGAAGAAAAAAAGGATGGAAAAAAATGAGAAAGTTTGATAAAATGGTTTCACCTTTTATCACATACATAGGCCAAATATTTCTATTATATAAAAACTTCCAAAAAACTTAGAAAAAAATCTCAACTAACATAAAAAAAAAAGATAAAGAATCAGCAATGAAAAGACAAAACAGGCTGAGCACCAAACTGAAGCACACAACAATGGACAGAAGGGAAAGGGGGGGGGGCAAATCCCTGGGATTGCAAAGATGTGAAATTTACATATAAATAAGAAAAAATCAGCAATGATCCTAAATAATATGAAGTAATCACATAAATAAAGATACAAATTTAAACTACACTGAAATTTCTAAGCTTGGTAAAAACAAAATATTTGACAACAGTACTCTGTAGTTAAGGCTGTAAGAAAACAGTAACTTTCATACATTGTTAGCAAAATTGTAAAAGCATACCACCACTGAGAATTTCATATTAGCAAATCATTAATTTACAAAACAAAATATGTATTTACCACATGACCAAGAACTTCCAATTCTAAAAAATCTATCCCTAAAATACACTCACAGAAATATGAAATGACTTATCTACAAAACTATTTGATTTCCTATTATCTAGAAAAGCAAAATAGCTTTTTAAAAAAGGTATCTTTTGGGTATCAAATGTGTGAGAAGTCAAAAATACTCTCATTTACATATGCATGCACATTTACTAGTATTTTCAAAAAAAGCAGTAGAAGAATAAACCAAACATTTTTAAAATTAGTAAAATTTAGATGGAAAGAAGATTAAAGGTGGTGAGAACAACAAAAGTTAGGTATCTTCTAGTATGCCTTGCTTTATAATCTCTGAACTTAGAACCTTATTTATGTTTTATATATTTGAAAGATAACACTAAATAAAAGGCATTTCTAAAATAGAAATATTGAAACTCAATGTTGCTTTATATCAAATTTCTGGCATAATAGCAAAGCCATTTATCATAATGAATATCGAATTAGAGTTCTGACTTCATATACCTAGGTTTTGACTTTGTATATCTAAGCAGAACCAAAATTAAAGCTCACTTAATCTAAAATTACAGTTAGTGGCCCTGCTAGTGATGTTGATGTTGGTAGAATGTTAAAAATGTTATGGAGAATAGAGTACACATATACACTCCCATATACACAAAGTAGATGAAAACATGTATGTGTTTTACTAATATTAGCAACCAAGATTATCCATATAAAAGATAAGAGATAGATATGAATCACAGGAGTCAAATCCTGTAATTCCCATTAAAATATGAAAAATCTTTACTTTTTGAGAACCTGCACTTTCCACAACTTGATGTTTCTATTTTCCATTTAAGAGCCTGTGGAAGAACAACTTAGGATCACTCAGAGGCATGAACTGTGAGGGCTGCAGAGCAGATTTCTGTGGCAACACTGCTCCAGCTTCAGAAGGGAAAGGGCGCGAGCCTCAGAAGGCTCTGTGTACCTTACAGCCAGTGTGCAACCATGAACTTACTAGCATAGCAGTCAATTCAGGAGCTAGAGCAATCCTCAAGTTTTACCCTAAAGTTTCTCACTTTCCTCAGTGACTAGAGCTTCCTTTTCCACCTCTTCTAGATCTCTGTGGAATCTGAGAAGCAGCAGGAATTCTCATGAGTGCTTGTGGGAAATGGTGCCCCTAAGTTGCAGAACCTCCAGGCCCAACACTCTCTACCTCAGAATCACTGAGTGGACTCCCTTTTTGGTGCCTGGGGTGGCAGTGTCAACAGGGCACAGAGGAAAATCTATTACAAAGTTAGGCAAGTTAACTTAAGACACTTCTGTGACACATTGGGAGTCCACCTAGTATCAAGAACCACCACAAGTTGTAGCTTCTGGAAAACTGTCTGAATCTGTATAGTGAAGGTTCCAGAAGTAAAGCTGTCAGCAATAGAAGTATCCTGGTGGCAGCTCCAAATTTCAATACAGCAATCTAGCAATCTTCAATACAGCAATCTCCATTCCTGGAGAATGTGACACTGACATCGGTCAGGCTTCAGGGACAAAAAAGGTACAAGCAGCCGACAGAAGCTTCTCAGGTATGAGATGTATATGCTATCATTTTTCCTATTGTAGATAACTGCTCCGTTTGAAAGGCAAAGTTGGTGCCACCCAAGTAAAGTTCCTGCTGCAAAGAATGTGAGGACATTCACATTTATTTTCAGGATCTTAAGGACTCTGAACCTTGTGAAGGTTTCCCTTTGTGACAGGAATCCAGGACAATGTCAAATGAACTCCTCTCTGGGAAGCATGGAAATGTGGGATTTATTTTTTCTTTCTAAAACGGATAGAATACCTATCTCCTAGTTCCCTACTGAAATGCAAAAAATACAAATAAAACTTGGCAATCTAGTATAAAAAGCAAACCTACTATCCAGATAAAATTTCCACTTATCATTTTCCACTAAAAGGAACTACCAGCTATCCTTACATATGTACAGGATTCCAAACTGTGGACAAAAATATCCAAGATGTGTCTGGTCATCATGACATTTATGAAATCTTAAACGTAGTCATTTTCACCAACTATAAAAGGATACAGACACAATTTGAATTTCAAAAAGAAGAATAAAGATGTATCAAATCTATTAAAATGGAAAATACATAATATTGGAATTATATTTAATATTTTAGTATTTATCTCAAGATTTGGACCGCCAGGTAACTACTCTAAAATACTCAGAGAAAGAAATAATCCATA
Source organism: Uropsilus gracilis (assembly GCA_004024945.1). Lineage (NCBI taxonomy): Eukaryota > Metazoa > Chordata > Mammalia > Eulipotyphla > Talpidae > Uropsilus > Uropsilus gracilis. The sequence continues at coordinate 35,088 of PVHY01010289.1, read as the reverse complement.
AAAATTGCACAACACTACTTATGAAATAGTCTCACAAAATAAAGTAAATGGAATCAGTTGGGTATCTATAGCTAATGATTACATGGCATTCTGACAAATAAAAAAAGGAATTTCAAAAACAAAATAGACTGAATATTATATGAATACTAGAATAAAACAAGTTTCAAATTCCAGTGTAAGAGGTAGTAAATATAAGGACAGAAATCTATGAAATTAAAATACACAGTGGAGAGAATTAACAAGTCAAAGGTGATTATTTTTTAAAGATGAAAACACAAACACTACCAAAATTAATCAAGAACAGCAATGCACATAATCTGATAGGAAAAAGGGGGGGAAAGGGCATAGTAAAAACATTACAAGAGCAATGAATCAACTTATAAGAATAAACTTGAAGAATTAGACAAAATAGTTAATTTCCTACAAAATAATAAGCTATAAAAATTGATTCAAAAATATCTTATAAGAAATAAAATGAACCAGTATTTTAAAATGCAAAATGATAACAAACAGCAAGCCTAAATGAGTGTCAGGTAAATTCTATTAATTTGCAAAGGAAAGAGTAACATTATATAAACATTTGCAGAGGATAGAGAAGAAAAATAGGTTATTCTAGTTTATTTAATGAGGAGAATATAACCTCGACATATAAAATATGATCATGTCAAACTGAGAAAGAAAAAAATGGGAAAGCCCATTTATTAAAACAAATTGACCAACAAATTAACAGATGCAAAGATTCCAGACAAATTAGCAAATTAAGCCTAACAGTATTTAGATAAAGAATATAGCATGACTAGTTAGCTTTTTGAAATTTGTCAAGTTTGAATTTCATTCTCATTAACAGAACTCTAGTTTTTATGCTGAAGAGAGACTGATATGGGAGAAGAGGCAGAAGGTGGGAAAGCAACTTAGGAGAATAGTTGCTATAAAAATTTTTCAATGACTAAATTTGGCAACCTTGGTTATGATATTATTGCAATAAGATATGCTTTTGGCTTGTACCAGGATGGTGGCAAGGCAGATGGTGAGCGATGACCAGATTCTAGAAACACTTTAATATTAAATTCAACAGGGTGTTTTTTGTTTTGTTTTGTTTGTTTGTTTTTTGTTTTTGTTTTGTTTTTTGATGGCTTGGATATATTTATCATCACTTGTTCCATATGGTTCTAGGTCACTGTTCTCCCTCACAATATTTCTGAAACAGCTTTCTAATTGCCCTGTTGCCGCTGCAGTTTCAAATTCCAGTGTATAGTTTCCACAAATGCAAATATCATTATTCACCACCTAAGTCCTTTCAGTAACTTAATTTTACCATTTTGATAATACCAGACCCCTAAAAACAAACATTCTTTCTCTGGGCCCACAAATGCCTTACCATCTACAAGGAATTAACTTCCACTATGCACCCTTCACCTTATGTCTAAGTCCTATTCACTCTTGTCTTCTCAGTTCAAATGTGGCATTCTCAGAAAGACTATCACTAAAACAAGTTCTGTCCCATGTCATTGGTTCCCATAAAATTCTACCTTCTCCTACCATAACATTTATCAAACTACCTTATAATCATTTACTTAACTACATGTTTCCTCAACTGTTTTGTAATTTGGAGAAAGAAATATTAAGTTATCTAGTTTAGTACCATAGTTCTAGATCTTGAGGCACATTTGATATGGAGCACATGATATTTTAAATGAATTATTAATAAATTAACTAATTTTATGTTCGCATTTTATATTTGCCAAAGATTATTGAGATCTTCAAAGCAGCAAACCGTATGTTTCCTAATAGTGCCAATAATTATTATATTTGGTAAAAGTAATACCATAAAACTTTTTGGTTAAGACATAAACTAGTGTGTCAAAAAATTTAATTATGACAGTGGAAACTTTGACTTTATTTAAAATAATTGGTTCAATCTCTGGTTAGCTAGAATTTACTTCACTTCCTCAATATGAAATTAAAAAAGCTTTTACTATTAAATTAATTAATTTTAACTTTTTTCAGGGTTTAGTGTCAGTTGCTCTTTACCAAGAATATACATTTATGAGTTTTATCTCAGTGAAAAGTTAAGATTCAATAAATTGCACATATCAATAATCCAGTTTTTAGATCAGTGCATCTTTCAGATGTCCACTTCTCCTGTCTGCAGTACCAATGCGCCATCTCTGGAAGTCCACAAATAATACAGCACAATAGGTGGTTTCCCTATATGCAATTTTCCTAAGTGTTCCCTTTTAATCTCATCAATACTTCAACTAGTATGAACTTCTAAAAATGTAAATCTGAACATGCCCTTCATAACACGCACACATACATACAAACCCACCCCTTAAGTCAATGAATGACTTCCCATGATTTTTATATCAAAAAATGTTAATATAGCATGTAAGACCATGTATGCTCTGAAGCCTGCCACTTCACTTGCCTCACACGACACTGCGATACTCTTTTCTTTGTAGTCACAAAGACTTCAATTTCATCACCAAAATATTTAATATACTATCCCCCTTTATCCCAGTGCTTCTAATTCCTCCAACATATTTAGTAACCAACTTCTTTTTTATTCCCTCTGTGGGTGCTATTTCCCAGTTGTACACTCTCTACCACTGAAAACGTGTAAGTGTCCCCTTCTAGTACTATATGAAATTTGACCCATCATTTTATCCTGAGTGACTAGTATGTCTTATTGTACTAATGGTATTTCAGATAGTTATTAGTCCTTAGTGAATAAATAATCCATATTTATGCTGACTTGAATGTATCATCAGCTATTTCTTCTTAAAGAGCATGGATGGTTCACTTTTTCCACCCTATACACAATTGACACACCACAACCTTGATTGCAGAATTACAAATTCACTAGAATGAGGTATTTTTTTAGGTAAATATATCAATTCATTCTTCAATTGTGTGATTTTTTTCTTAAATTATACCTTATTTTCTTTCATAACTTACGGTTTTAATCTGCTCTTTAGGAACATAAATTTCCTCATTGTATTTTCCAGTGTCCTATGTCGTGGTTTATAACTGTCTTTTCCTGTTATTCTTTATTTAGTGTAAGTGTTCTAGGTTTCTCCTCCACAAGACGAATTCATTTTCTACAACTCCATCACTACACTTCACTGTTTCTAAAGTTGAATTTGAGTCTGCAATGTAAAATCCTTTGTTGTTTTCTTGTCTCACTGTATTGTCTTTTTTCCCAATCTTAAAATCAATTCAATTTGATCATAGTTTCTTGTGCTCTCATCATAACTGTCAAAACTCTTCCTAGGAATATAGCAGAGTATCAATCACCTGAAACTTATTTCAGTCCATGTGCTATATCTTTCTTCAAAAGATTGGGCTTTTGAAATTTGCTTTTGAAATTTGCAATTTATATGTGATAGCTTTGCAATCTTCTATAGGATCCCACCAGCTCCTGCCCAGACCTACAAAGGACTTGTGACATCCCACAAGATCCCCTCCAGCACCTGCACAAACAGGTGAGACCCAAGACTGGCATCAGATAGAGGTTATAGGCCTCATCACCTCTTGTAAGAACCTACCAGTGACTTCCTCAGATGCTGAGAACCCTGACCTATGAGACGAGGAGCCAAAGAAACCCCACATACACTGGGTTCCAAAACTATTAACGGGCAGAAGGAAAACTCCACCAAATAGCAACACATGGGAAATTTCTAAGTGACAGTATACTTCGTGATCCACCCTGGTCATAGGAAAATTTCTGAGTTGCTACTATGAGGGAAATTTTTTTGATTTGTGCAACACTTTCAGTATTGCTTATGGCCATGTTTGTGATTTGTGCAAAACTTTCTTAGTGGCTTGCCAGGTTTGAGTCAGCAGCTAAATGCACACTGAAATAAATAAATCCTTGTGTTGGCTTCATTATTCACAATATGACCTTTGCAAAATATCTACTAAAACTTTTTGTGGTTTGGCAGATTTACTATTATTCTGTCATTTCTAAAAGTAATTACAAAATAGGAGCAGTTATTTATAAAGACAATTTTTGGTTCATCATATTAAGAGCATTTAGTCTATGTTCAGAATTTGTCGTTGCCTTTGCCACCACAGAAGGATACACATCTAATTTATTCAAAGTCTGCATCAGGAAATTTAAATATAACTGACAGTAAAAGGAGATGAAAATCTAATCTTATTTTCTATTTTATAATGAAACCTTAAGTGACTAACCTATGTTATACAAAATGCAATTTTTTAGAAATATTAATGCCTTCTATTGGTCAGAGCACTATTTTTTAAAAGTTAGAGAAGTCTTATTTGGATAGAAAATGAACACATCTCAAAGATCTTATTCAACGCATTAATGAGGGAACCACCAATATGTAAAACTAGCTTCAGGAGTTTTTGTTTGCAAATTTTATCAAAGAATCCAAAGACAATGACAAGAAATCTCACACAAATACACATCCCTTAGATTTCACTACAGCATCCTCAGAATTAGCAAATTCCTCTTTCCTCAAAGTGCCAAAACATGCCAAGGTTCTAAGCCACCAGGAAATGACTTATCACTGTTAGGCTGGTCATCTATCAGCCAGTTACTAGACCAGTTTCCTGTGAGGGTATTGTAGGCATTGGTGCTGTTGTTCTTTAATGGTGGGCTTGCTGTATCTGACTAAAATGATTCATTCCCAAATCTAATACTGCAATATGCCTTTGGTTGCACAATTTTTCCAACTTGAGGTAAATATAGATATATATATTCTTATTAAAATGTTGAAAATGACAAATATAAGGAACCTTATTAGAAATATTTGCGTCTGAATTATGAAACTTCAGTGAGAATTAGATTCCATTTAAAACATTTCATTTTCTTTAATAAAAGTCTAGTATTCTAAGTTGAGGGTAAGATACTTGGAAGAAAGAAAACATGATTCCTTGTAAATGTATCAGTAAACAGGCCATTAAAACATAATTTTCCAGGTAAGTAAGTGCTACTAAAGTATTCTCATCAGTTTATTCAGACCTATGTAATTTTATCCCCTGGTCCTGGAATCAGCAGTCTGCGTTCATGAAGTCAATCCCTTATGAAGTAACAAGAGTTCACCAAAATCTGGTTCAGTCCTTTGGTATAGTTAGAAGATTTCTAAGCAATAACAGCTTGACAATCTTTTGCCAAGTGGCTATTCTTTGATGCATGAAATTAAGATACCTGGTAAAGCCCTTTCCTTGAGTAACCTTTGTTGAAAATAGGAGTTTTAGAGTTGGAGTCATCGAGTAAGAATCAAAGGAAAGGAAAGTTCATTAGTAAATGCAGTAAGAAGCTGTGGTTAGTTTGTTATGGTACTCAATAATATCAAAATGGAAGAGAGCCACTGAGGTTAAGAATTGGACATTAAAAACAGTAAGCACACTGACAAACATTTACAGACTTGTGAAAGAAAATCTCTTCGATCTTGTATTGTACAAATGCAAAATTAAGCTGGATAATAAGCTTCCCTATTTCTTCATTATTCTTCTCATTCCTCTCACAATAATACTGAGCTGTTAATATGGAGCAGACCAAATGAACTTAAATATTCATAGTATATTTTTATTCTTAAAAAGGATAAAGAAGTCCCTGTGATTTTTCTAGGACCCACTGGGAAATCTCAAAGAAGTCCTCAGATATAAAGGTATCTTTATTTTTGATTGATTTATTTTTGTGTTATTATTTTAACATTGTGTTTTTTCACCGTATATTCCAAGTTGGCCTGTATATACAATCCACTGAGGAATGAGTTCATTAATCTGTGTTCCTATTCATTTTTCCTTATTATGTATCTGACCTTGGAAAGACAAAATCGCAACAGCTATCAAAGGAACTTCAGTTATTTGGTTAAGATAGGATGATATGTATCTGAAAAATAATATTTGGCTATCTAATCAAAGTGACAAAATAATATTTTAAGTAAACATAGAATAAAACTATATGAATATAAGAAAGCTTAACTGTTTCCAAAATGAGGATCCATTTTTTATGTTTTAATAATCTATCATACAAGTTAGGAAACCATGGCGCATAAACCTAGTCATGAATTCATGGGTACAGTTTCTAAGCTAAGAAGTTTTTATATTTTCAAATGTTTGAAAAAGAAAATAGGAAAAGTATTGTGTGACCAATGAAAATTATATGAAATTCAGAGCTCATGAGTCAAGTTTCACTGGACACAGCTACACTTAGTCATTTGCACATTTTCTGTGACTGCTTTCCCACTACAGTGACAGACTGCATCAGATCCAAGAATAATGAATAATGTCATTTCATTCCACGTCATTTCTTTATAATCTTAGGTAGACTATAAAACTGACTCCCAAGCAGACATACATTCTCCCCATATCTGTGTGGGTTTTCTCTGGATATTCTGATTCTTTCCATAGCCTGAAGATGTATATGGAAGGTTGTCCCAGTTGGAGTGAATGTGAATAAATGTGAATATGCCTTGTAAATGCCTTGTCTTTCTGTTTAGAAAGGTGTCAGGCCCAGGCTTATTTCCCTGCCTTATGCCCTCGCTGTCAGGGTTATCTTTGGCCACCCAAGAGCATGAACTGAGTTTGTCAAAACATGAATGAATGAATGAATGAAAGAACGAACAAATGAATGAATGAATCTATTTAATATTGTGTTGTGTCTGACAGAGTCCTTATAGTTTGCAAAGTCTAAAAAAAAATTGTTAACTCCTATTCTAGAGCTCAATAAAAACACAAAGCACTGAACATTTTCCAGGGGTATGCTGAATCTCTGCTGTCTAAGCAGATTATTCAAAGTAATCTTTTTACTACTCCTTGGTGAAATCAATTGTCATTTTATTAAAGAGTAAACCAAAAGAAGATATACAAGCTCTTTTCTTTATAAACTATTTAATGAATAAGCCCATCAACATGGAACTACATAAGTCAAAATGTTAATGCATTCCAATGCTTCTTTTCAGCTCCATCATTTGCAGTTATTAAAATCCAACACTAAATTTCCTTCCTGCAAAAACTCAACTTTCTATATCTATTGAGATTTTCTCTTTTATTATCATCTTTCACATTTTGGAAAGTACTCATTTTTTTTTTTTTTTACTAAAAACACTTCCCATTACTTTGCATGCGGCCATGCTTTTCTATTATTAATTTAATAGTCTCAGTTACCCACAGTAACTATATCCTTTAACCAACTTAATTTCTTTTTTTAAAAAAAATGTTTATTATGCAAAACATTTAATAGAAGAGTTAAGTGCATGTATCTGTACAATAATCTTGGAACCTACATACTACATATCCATACTAAAAAGTATAATTACTTTTGATTATAAATATTCATGAACTGGAACACAAATAAGAAACTTTACTAAAAGATATAAATAAATTAAATGAATGGACCAGAGGATTCCAATAAACAGTTGCCCAGAATGTAATTCCAACAAATGGATCTCCAAAGATCCTGAGATTCTGACTTTGTGGTGATTGAAAATGAAAATTTACAGGAAATTGCAAAGAGAACTGCCAAGCTACTTGTAAAAAAGAAACAAAAGTTGTTGCAGACCATTAAAAAGTAAGACTTATTACCAATCAGTGATAATTTAAATTCTGTAATAACATATAGATATACAAGTGGAAATAACTGCAGCCACTTAATATCCCATTTTATAAATTCTGGGGAAAGTGTCAAGGGTGTTTAATTTATATTTCACAATAACATTTTATGTATAGTTTTTATGCTATATTGTTTATTGCTGCACATTCCACTAACTTTAATTAGGGGCAGAAATGCAAAAGCAGTTCTAGCAGGGTGAATGTGGTGTACAATCTCTCATGAGATTCAGCGAAGAATCAGTTAGATCTGTTGTCACTTTAAATTAAATGGAGCTGCTAGAGAATTTTCTTTCATTGTGCCTCATTCACACGGCTATTGTCAGGACTCTGTTTTTCTGCATTGCTCCTGTTCAGGGACTGCTTGAGTTTTCTCATCACGTCAGTTGACTTCTCCCAGAAAAAGTAATCCAAAATAATGTAAGATAAAAATTACAATGCTTTCCTAATAACCAAGCTTTTAACATCACACACCCTCAAAGACCTATTCACTATGAGGAAACTACACAGGGGCATGCACATTCAAAGTAACAGTCTTCTCCTCCAGTCTTTACTATTTTCCGGGAGAGGTAACTTTCATCAGTCCTGCTAGAGAGTCTAGAGACAAGCACACTTTGTCCATGCTTCTTATTTTCTCTTGTAACAGAATTTGAAAGCTTCTTTGCCTTTCATATTTCCTGAAAGGCACCAGGTCAGGCACTGCCAGCCTCACTTTTACTTGCTCAAAGGTAGTGTTTAAGCTTATATTTAATGTGTCTTCCTGACCCACGTGTTTGGGCCAGTTTACTGCACATGTTCTCTATTTATATGCCAAAGTTTGCTCTCCCCACCGCCATCAGGGGCTTGCACAGATTGCTAGTCACAGGTTGAGTTGGTAAATGGGTTAGGTTATAGGGAGCAATGAGGTCCAATTTGGGTGGATGTGCAAGAGAGACATTTCTAGCTGTTCATGGGTAGACTCCTGAAAGTAGTCCATACCACAGGTAGTAAGATCTGTGTCACTTAAATGTCTTCTAAAAATCCATCTGTTATTTTCCCAGCATCTTCCCATGTTCCAATAATTTAACTCATAATTCAGTATTCCACAAGGGCTGAAAGAGAATTGAACTCCTTGAACAGTGCAAGATGCTCACTCACAAACCACCTTTTCTCCTGTAGGAGAAATTATCAACCAAGATTTATCATGTGGTTAAATGTTCTGCCATCCTCAGGTAGAAATGACATGGATAATATCGAACCACTTATCCACTTATCTTACCACTCTAATGTGTATAAAGATGAGTGAAACTTCTGCTATGGAATTCCAACTTTTACAAAGACCCTTTCATCCAGGAGTGACTGTCAAAAGTGTTTTTCATGTCTCCTGGACTGAGAGGGACTCGAGTCAGCTCACAGGCCACTGTATTTCCATGGCTGTGACTGAGATCTGTATGCCTATTATTAAATGCGCACTTAGGTGAGCCTCTTCCAAGGTTCCTTGATGTATGGTCTAGTTCCTACAAAAGCACTTTGTGGGTGAACACTTAGGTTTTACTGCCTGAGGAGATAAATACAATGAACATCTTATTCGATCATGAGGCTGATTTACTCTCTTTTCCTTTGGAGACCTATTTGAATAGTCATTCCCCTAGTTTAGCATGAACTACTTTTAGAACCTTGCCTAGCAAATGGAAGACACCAGATAAATGTTCATAAAGATGAATTTGTTTCCAAAAATTACCAGATGTTTTATACCTATAAAATGCCAGGGTGCACATAGATGTATATGTTTCAATATTAATACTGAATATTAATATTAATATGTAAATTAATCTAAGTACAGAAGTCAAAATTGGATTGCTAAGGAATTTTTATTTACTCTTCAATATTTTGTCCAACTTTTTTTCTTTAGAAGTAACATAAATTTCACATATCTTTTCAAAATCCACAAGTGTTCTTTATTAATTGAACATATACATAATTTCCCCTTTGGCAAATGTTTTTCAACTTAAAAATGTTTTAATAAAAGTATTGCTAAATAAAAGAAAATCATCTAATCTAGACCCATGTCTGAGTAAGTGAAGATGTGATCTTCCCAATTTATCTCATGTAAATTTTAGAATGACTTACACTAAATATTTAAGTGTAAGAATTGTATATTCTGTGTATATCGCATGGAAGATCCATGATCAATTTTATACAATGAAAAAAACAGAAAGGAGAACGTATTAAAAATGACAGTGGTAAGGGCAAAGTTTAGCTTGAAAGGACTCACTTTAACTATTTTTTTCTATCTTCCTTCAAAACAAGTTAAATATAATGAAATCTACTTACGTTGTCTCACAATAAAAGGAAAGAAAAAGGTATTGTTTCTAGGTAAGCTTCCTCTACATTGAAAAATAACTAAGTTCTCATGTTGAGGGATTTGGGACCTGATCAAAGAAAAAGGAATGATCTCCAGGCACCAGTGGCACACAAAATTTACAGGGCAATTCTTTGGCAGAGTTACATGCTTAGAAAGTCCTTCTTAAGGGATGAGCACAAAACATCAAGATGATGGTTCATGGGTCCTACGGTGGTGGGAGAACCCCAGGGAATACAACAATATAGGGCAACACACACACACAAATATTTTTTTTTAAGTCCTTCATAGTTGGTGACTGTCCAGAGGCTACAGGCATTGTTTCTACTCAGAAAGGGAGGCGTGTGTGAGAATTTCCAGGATTCAAAAGGGGAACTAAAACATCTAGGTGATTCCACTCAGCAGTAGCTGAGCCAGAGAGCTCCAGTGCACAGCTGCCGGTTGGGATCTTTTAACCCCAAGACTTACCTTTGGCTGTTGTGTCTGATTTCCTGGAGTATACAAAGCAAGCAGGCTCTAAAAGTTTTCAAATCTGCTTGTTCAGATTGCAAAATACAAAAGTATAAAATTAATACACCATATACCTTAAATGTATACAATATTATGTGAACTATATCTAAATTTAAAAAATTGTAACTGGAATGTGGAAATATGTACGTTCACCTCCAATATGCTTTTGAATTAAGGGAGTTCAGCCTGCAGTGAAGAAATAAACAATAGACAGAAGGGGGGTCTTTGGTTCATTTATATAACATGGATGTTCTGCATTATAATGGAAGAGCTATGCTATGGGAGATTCTAACTACAGAGAATCTGCTAGTACTCAAAATCATCAAAGCCTTTTTCATCTAATAAAGTTACATTAAACCAGCTTGAATTTTTTCAAGTTGATCATGTTTTTATGAACTATTTACTATACCAGTTAAACAAAAATCTCAATATGCCCATGATGGTTAAATGATGAAGTAGTAATTTGGAAGTAGCAACTGCATTTATATTTTTATAATTTGTTTTTTTTCTCCACAAAGAAAGAGAGGGAGGGGCAGAAGGCAAGTTATCTTGAAAAATGTAGAACTATTCCTACATCAAAGATTTTGTTTTTAGACAGAACCTGGAAAAATATTTTGAAAGGATGGAACTAAAACCTATGTTACATTAGAAACAGTTATCAACAGAGGTTTAATTTAGTCAGAATAAGGAAGTAGTAAGCTAGCCCATGTAAATTAGAAGCACAGATGTGTGGTAGTGGAAGATAAAGTCAAAAGATCTCAAGAGAGGGAGAGAAATGTTCCATTAAATATTTACTCTAAGCTGGCACAGTACGGAATTTACATTGCACTAATAGGAACACAGATTAATGGACTCATTCCTTAGTGAATTGTATATACAGGCCAATCTGGAATATACCGTGAAAAAACACAATGTTAAAATAATAAAACAAAAATAAATAAATCAAAACTACGATGAAGAAATATACTACCCTATCTCTTCTTTCTGTATGATTCCATGAATCTAGTAAAACTTTAAATTTAGCTTTAAAGGTAGGCCAATTTATGAAAGCTTAGGTTATACAGGTTATAATACCTGTTCTTCAGTAAAATAGACTCACAGTGGGTAGGAAATAGTCAAGTCAACCTTCAGAATGTGACAGTTATTAACATGGTATAGTTTATATACACTGAGACTATCTAGCTTTGAAAGTATAGCAGGTTTGAGGGGTTGTACCTTATTCCAGAATACTTTGTGAGGGGAAATCAATGCTAACATTTTAAGCTGAATTATTTAATGTGGTTGTTTTTGTAGTGTTGATAAGGCTAACTCTATAAAGCTCTCCTGTTGAAATTAAGATTTGGGAGAATATTTGAGGAATATCTGAGGAAAATAAAAGATGCATCCAGGCATGCCTGGAGGGGATATGTTGGGTAGATTGCATCCTCTCCTGCAGAGGGTGCAGTGGGGTTCAGGCCAGCTACTCCCCCCTTCCAGGGGGGAGCTCACTGGGTTACCCTGGCTGCCTCCATGAAGTCCAGGGCTCTGCCCCTTAGGCCCCAGCTTTGGGTGGGAGGGGCTGCACTCCTTCCAGGTTGCCACACCTGGAGGGGGAGACCTCTGGTAGCCACCCCCCCAGCCTGGAGAGCCCAGGAGGGGGGACCATGTGGGGTTTCAGACCCATTCACCAGAAGATGGTTGTTGCACAGGGCAGCCATCTGCAGCCCAGATCAGCTAAGGCATGTTGCCCCCAGCCCTCAGTCGAAGGGGAACTTGGATGGCAGAGGCATGGCCATCCGGGCCCCACCCCCATGTAGGGAGGTACCAGCATGCAGGTGGGAAGGGGAGAGGGGGGAGAATGCCCTTTCCATTTCATTCTCACTCCAGCCAATTTTCAGGAGGAGGAAGAACATACATAATACTAACCCCATCATAGAATGGGTGAGGGACCAGGGAAAAATACAGCCTACAAGCCTGAGCTGGACACAGCAGATGAACAACCAAAAGAACCAGGCATACAACACAGGAGAAATAACTATGGAAGCACAATGTGACAAAGCGCACCTATGCACTCACCAAGTCTGGAAGACCCAAGACCTCATTTTGGAGACGCCTTCTAGGAGAGAAAGGTGCCCTTCCCCATACCATGGGAGAGGAAAGGAAGGCCAAAGGCTGGGGGCATCAGCCCCACCGCAAAGTTGCTAATTGAGGTAGAGGAGAGGATCTACAATGGCTAATTACAAATGCCTGTATCCACAGAGAAACTTCTTTACTGACATGGGCAGGGGGTGAGACCCCCTAAATCAGATGCCAGAACCAAAGGTAAAGCAGCAAAACAACAGAGATGGGGTTGGAGAAGACAGCCTCTAACGAGAAAGCATGGAAAGACCACAAATAAATATAGACTGGCTGCCCAACACAAACTTAAGACTGAAAACCTACCAGCAAGGCTTGCCTGGTTCCAAAAACACAGTCCCTCACCCAATGAAAGAACACTACCACAGGAAAAAAGAGACTAATGGACTTAACACAGACTAGCATACAACAAAGAGTGGGGTGTAAGAGAATGGAGAGAGCAGCTGAAAGAGGGGGAGAGGTACCCCAAAAACCATTTACTGAAGTTGTGAATTAAAGAATAAAAATAAATTTTAAAAATATAAAAAATAAAATAAAATTCAAAATGCTAAAAATAAAGAGATGCATTCATTCATTTTATGTGGATTTTATGTGCCTTTGGTCAAATCATAAGTGAGTTCACTTCTGAAGTAATTGAATTTCTCATAGGTGATGTCTTTTAGCAACATTCTATGTGCTTACTATAGAATAAACTCTGCATCAGCTATCTGGTTTCATCATGATTCAATTTTGTTTTAATTGAAATACATTATGTAAAAAGTTAATAATCCATTGAAGTTGAAATTTACCAAATGGTATCCTGGTGATTTAGTCAACATAACTTCCAAAAGTATCTAATACACCACAAGGGAGTATTTTATGGTCCTGATGAAACCAATCATGTATGTATTGTTTGTTTGCTTGTATTTGTTTGTATGTATGTATTGTTTGTTTGCTATGTATTGTTTGCTTATGTGGTATGATCATTTTCTTGTATAAGTTCATTCAATAAGGAAATGAATCCAAAGCCAAGACTTTTAAGTTAAAGATGATATTTCTACCAAATGTTAAAATGGGAATAAAATGCACATGAAATGTACATGTTTATTATATAAAAAGAAAAATATCTGGTCTCTGTCCCTGTCTCTTGGCACTCAGTCCCTAAAACCCTTGTAAATTCGTAAGTGATAGGGTGATGGGAATATCATTTGTTCTAATGAGATGACTTTTGGTGGACCTCGAAATAGTTCTAGGATGAAAGTTAGTTCCAGAAAGCTTGAGCCTTGATTAAAGTCTTGTAACTTTAAGTCCCATCCCCCAACCACTAGGAAGGGGAGAAGGCCTAGTATTGATTTCATTACCAATGGTCACAATCATGCCTATATAATGAAACCTCCATAAAAAGTCCTAATTGACAGAATTCAGGGAGTGTCTACATAGTTGAATACATCCATGTACTAGAAGCTTGGCATACCCCAAATCCACAGAGGTTCTTGCACTCTCAACCCTTCCAGCCCTTATTCTATGTACCTCTTCATCTGGTTACTCATTTGCATCTTCTATAACTGGCTCTAAGTATAATTTTTTAATGATGTGTGTTATTCCATCAAATTATGAAACTTGGGGATGAGAGACAATGGAACGTTCCTCTTTGTAAGCTAAATGAGACAGAAGATGTTCAGAACAGACATTCCAAGACATACCACCTTATTTTAAACTGAGGACATTTGAAGTCCTGTAGATTTCAAGAACTATCACCATAACTTTACCTAGAAGAATGAAGATTATGAATATTACCCAGATTTAATTTATCAACACAAATAATCTTCCTTTCAGAAAAAAAAAATTATCAATACATGGCAGGGTAAACAGCTAGTTAACATTTGGTTTCTATGCTAGGAAAGCCCTCTTCCTCTATCCTTCAAGCCCCTGGCCTCTATTCTATTTGTTCACTCACGATATAAAACATTGGTTTGTCTTGTTTAGATTTGTTCTTTTTCTCCTATAACTATGTCTGATGCTATTCTGGCTTGCTCAACAAACCCAAGAAGAACCCAGGGGAACATGGCAAAATTTTCTCTTCATCCCTACACTGGGACCCAATACTTGTGACTGCGTCAGAAGTGAGGATAATCTTATGGGAATCTGTACCCAAGAAATGCAACATTAACACAAGAAATCAGTGTCAGAACTGTAGTGATTATAATAAAATTACTTGCTTTATATATGTATATATATAAATGTATTAAAACATTTAAAGCAGATGGAATGGAAACATAAGATCTAAAAGCTGACATTGGATATTTAATGTTCTTAAAATGTGTACTAAAATCATCATCTTTTTCCTGTACTCATAGTTAATTTACATACATTGCCATGGAGTAAAACAATCAGATTAGTATTGGAAGGATCTTAGAAGGACATATAAAATAACTGTTGTTTCACAGAACACATTTTAATCACTCGCTCAACTTCACATGACTAGAATAATCAAAACTGGAATTTGAACTGAACCAACTCTCAACCTAGAGCTATTTTTCACCATTCCATTTTTGTTTCCTTAAAGATGTATTTATTTTAGAATAGTTCAGGTTTTATTACTTGTTGATCATTTAAAAACAAGTATAATATCAAAATCAATGTACAAAATGAACCAACAATTCTTTCAGTCAAGATGGTAAACCAAGTATGCACTCCTTTTCTACTATTCTTCCTAAAACCCCATGAAATGATAGAAAGAAATTAAAAAATGCAGAAAATTAAGATAACATGGAGAATTAATGAAAAGGAATGCCTCTAAGTTTCCTGCAAGGTAATTTGTCATGGGTTAATGAAGCAAAGTAAGGGTGCAAAAACCTAGAATTTTCATGAAAGGTAATGTAGTAAAGAGATATTTGATCTCCCAGTTAAAAATATTAATTAACTCCAAATGTGAATATTTTACCTATATATTAAAGTATCAACATTTGAAATGCCAGAAATATTCAGTAACAGAGAGATGGAAAATTTCAGTCTTCTATTACTGCCTACCACATTGAATATGGACAACTAACTTAGGCAGATGTACAAAAACAAAACCTCCTGAGTACCAAAGAATTAGCTAAAAAATTGATAGAATGGACTATCTCAGAAAAGGAGTTTTGCTGGTCCATTTGATTATTTGCAAAAATACATAAATATGGAGGGATATACTTCAGAACACAACAACCAAGACAGTAATTTCTTTGCGATGAGGTATGATGCCATACCACATTAAGATGATTTTTGTCATTAAATGGACCTATGAAGGTTTACTTAGTCTCCATTTAATTTTCAGTTAACTGAAACTAATGTTACTTCCTGTATTTGTGTCAAGTAATACTAGGGCCAGGCAAGTTTCTTTCTCTATGTTAAGTTGTACTAATATCAAGGAAAATCACCTCAGGTCTTGTACCAAGAAATATCCACTCCTCAGTGGTAAAAGGAGGAGCCAACTAAAAGCATTTTAATCGAGACTATTTACTCAACAAAACTATTTCAAGTCTTTGCTTCACTGTGGCTAATTGAAAGCTTCTGTCATAAACTATGCTCACTTGCAATCAATTCCCCACATTGCAACATCTGCCTAAAATCATCCATTCCTATTCCTGATCATCCATCCACACTTTGAGACATTGCTCTCCCTCTGCCAAGATGGTCTCCCTTACTGCAGTAAATCTAATAAACTTAAGATTTGCTTGATCAATGGGTGTTTCTAGCGGTCTTTTGGGAGTTGATCCTTGACAGAATTCTCAGTCTTTCAACACATTAGTAATCACTTAATAAACGTGCTTCGAGAGCTTGGGATATGGTAGATATGCAGGTAGGATTTGAGGGAGATAATTATAAATATGAAATTTTAGTCTATCATTGTTAGAGCTTCCTAAAATTAATTATTTCCAGGATGGGGATCTTATTACTCAGGTGTTACCTGATTTTTTTTTCTTTTATTCTTGACCTACCGTAGAGGTATAATTTTAAACTTGGGAATAATCAAGAAGATATCAGAGGAAGTCTGGGAGATTTGCTCAGCTTGAAGTTCGTAAGTTTGATTCAAAATACATTTGCTTTTCTCCAAACCAGACCATAACTACTACAAAAGTGTAGGCCTTATAATTTTAGACATTTTTGTAGCCTTGAAGATGTATTTTTGCTGATCCATCCAGTTTAATTTGGTACACAATGCTGAGATGATTGACTAAATTTCATATGGAGCCGAGGGCATAGAACAAATCATACTCCATCTGTCTATAACATATAATTCAATCTTATTACTATCAAGTTTCAATCAATTGGTCAAATCTTGCTGGGATAAGTTCACACTCCAGGCCTGCTAAGTCAATGAATTTTCACTATCGTTCCAGAAACAGGACTACTAGGAACTAGGAATATAGCAAAATACAGTTGAGATGAAACAGAGTTGAGACAATTAGATTAAAAAAAAAAAAGACACCACTACACAAATGTTAATCTGCCCAGCATTAGAAAGACTAACCTGACCTCAGTTTTATATCTGAAATTACCCCTGTGGCTTACCATATCCAGAATAAGTAGACTAGAGAAAAATGACTACATTTCACTCATATTGTTATTGATAAAGGGTCAAAATGGGACAAAAGCCTCCAACCAACAACTCACATTTAAAAGGTGACTTCCGCCAGGCAGGTTCCTTCAGGTTCATACCACCTGTGAGTAGGAGTAGCACTTGCCACTCAAATGCAATGCAGTTCAACAAGGGATTTTACTGACGTGGGAATTCAACAGGGAAAAAAAAAAACAAAAAGTTCTTAAAGCCACAAGTGGCCAGTTATCTTATCTCAGTCACCATTTCCAGTCCAAAAGGTACCAAAGACACATATCCATGATGGTGCCCCTTTGCCTCTCCAAACTCCAGTCTTTCTCTGGAGTCTTTTTTTTTTTCCTGCTTCTTCTCTCTCCAGTGTGCTGTGCTACTCCACTTCTCCAACTTGCTTCAAACTTTTTCCACAATTGCTGTTACACAAATCAGCTTTTCAAATCCCTGGATATCTCCAGGTACCAGCTCACTATGCCATCTTGCTGCAGTACCACCCACTCCACACGGCCCACTCTTCTACCCGTCACCATGGCTCCTTGCCAACACCAGCTCACTCTTCCAGGGGTCTTCTGCCCAGCCTGGTCACTCAGGCTACTCTTCACCCATCTGTCATTCCCCAAAAGTCTGATTCCTTTAGTCTCTGATCCTTTCCCTTTAATCTTTTGTTTTTTCTTTCTCCTAAAAGCCAAAGGCTCCAATTTCCCTTTACACACCCTCTAGGTGATACATTCTCTCTTCTGGGTCCTGACCTGGAATTTGCAACAAAGTAAAATTACCCTTCCTGTTTAGGCCTCTTCTATCTCTGTGTTTTTCAGACACAGCTAATGGCATCAGTGCCTAAATTTTAATACTGCCCATATAGGGGTCCCAGCTTCAGTATGATCATTTTCAAATAAACTAATATTTTTAAAAAGCATTGAAGCCCCTTGAGACAAACGTTTCTACTCTTCTCCTAACCAAAAGGAAAAAAAAAAAAAAGAATGAATGGCTAGGGATTTAGGACAAGTATTGGGACATGAAGGGAGTTACTTGAAAAAAAAATTGGAAACTTAGATAACCTTCTCTGAAGACTTCTGTGTAAATATACTGGAGTAGTTAAACATTTGTTTGATTACATTATTATTCTTTCCCTGTGTTCTATCTCAAGACTTATTACAACGTCTTGAAAACTGTGTTCATATTCATTATTCATGAGCTCAATTCATGCATTTACAATTTTAAACTATTATTCTTATTTTATAAATGAAAAAGACAAGCAGGTTAAATATGTCGCCTTAAATCATTGCAGTGCTAGTTTGGGATGGAACCATTTCTGAAACAAGGTTATTTATATTTCAAATTCAGTTATTCATGTCAAGCGGTAGGAAAGCATTTCCTGAATTAGGTACAGAAAAAAACAATGTGGTGATGCCTAAGTATTACCTCCCAGGAACCCTTTGCTAAAACAAAATATAAGCTTTTATTTGAGGTATCATTAGAAATACTTACAATTCAGTAAGTCCTTGAATGGTGTTCTTAGGTACCTGTGTGGAATAGGATTTATGTCCATACACAAACAACTGCATAGTTCTCACTCTGGTAACTATGCAAATCAGGCTGAAAAGTCCCACAGGTTCTGATTCGAAGTACACTGAGCAAATCAGAAATCACTTGAATTCTGATTGGTCTAATAACAGCAGTCAGTTGAATAGTTAGCTTGGCTATAATGGTCAAGTTTTCACCACAGGAAGTCTGTGCTGGGTTAGCGTTTTAGTTCCTTCCAAGAGGTGTCTGGGCATATCTGACCATGCTTGGGCTGCCTGGCACCCAACACTCAATAGCTTCCAAACTGCTTTGGTTACCTAGACTGAAATGGCTACAAAATGTTTATTGTTTTCTCAGTCTCTATAATCGAAATAAGAGGTAGTTTGGGGACAAAGTTAAAGAGCTGCAATTTACAAAAACCAATTTTACTACTATCACTACCGTAATGTTCATCTTCTCTAAAGATTTTTGGTGGGATACATAGAAATCGTCTATATAGATCATGTATATACATGATCGTTTTTATCTTGTTTTTTGTTCTTGTTCCTTGTGCTCATCCTGCTTCCCTTCCTGGACCTCTCTTACTTGTGGAAAAACCCAGGTGGTAAGTACCCTGACTTTCAAAAATGATTTTTAAAAAGCAGTGGGACATTCAAATGTTGAAAATGATGATGGTATTTAATGAGAGGTAAGAATAGATTAGCCACCAAATTTAAGATAACAAAGGGGAAAAATATACTTGATGAACCAAAACACTTCATACTCAAAGAGGGCTGTCCTAATTGTCGTCAAAGATTTTCAAGTGTTTTATCAGGTTTGAGATCCCTGGAGCAGACTTCCACAAATGGGATGGTTTCAGTTAAGGGAGAAGCATAAAACTAGAATATGACTTTCCTGGAGAGAATTCACATTACTATATATAAACACACAATTCAATTGACAATGTCAGTTATCAGTATCTTCATAAACAAATGGTTATTTTTTAATTGATAACTTTAGTTCTTCTATCTCATTTGCCCATACCTTTCCCATCAGTCAAGATCATTACAAAGGGAATACATTAAACATTTTCTCTACCGCAAAGGAAATCACCCTGTACACTTTTAGTTTTAGACTGGCAAATAAACAGGCATGATTGATAGGTGCTTGCCTTTTAAGAGAAAAAGCCATAGAGAAGGTTAATACTTATGTGTATATCTTCTGTATACATGGGAATGCTCCACCATGACTCAGTAATTTGTCCAGGTGGCTTTAGATGCCATCTTACATAGTTTTCTTTGGGGGGGGGGCAGGAGGAGGGAGGTTGGGGAAATAAGGGGAAAGGGGGAGTCAATAAGTGTACTGAGGAAAGCAAACTTACTTTTGTTTTCTCCAATAAAAAGAGATAAGGGAAATAGGTCTTGCTGGAAAAGACCCCCTACAGGGAGAAGTTTACAAAGACCAAAGTCAACTTCCACCTACCCTCTAGAGCCCCTCCAATGAAATAAAGTTCTTGCCAAATACAACTTTTTTTTATTGAGGTGACAGATGTTTGCTATACTTCAAATGCAGAGTCACCCTCTTTCCTTCAAATGCAAAGCAATTTTGGACCCCAAGTTGTTAAGGAAAAATAATCTTGTTGCCCATTCTGAGCCATCCACACAAAAAGGGGAAAGTTTTCAGATTCTACTGTGATCAAAGATTTTTAAGAGATAGAGGAGTAAGGAAGAGGAAGATTGTAAATAATAAACTCCCTCTCAAATGCCAATTTCCCCCATCCTCTCTTGAACAAATGAATAGCCAAATAGGCAGGGCCTAGATCTGAGATTCTGAGACAATGACCAAGGAAATCATTGGCAAGAAAAAAAACTGCTGGACAGAGCTCAGAGGGCTGGGAGGAGAGAGTAAGTTCAAAACATCCAGTCCAAACTAGATATTTTACCATGAGGTTGATAATAGCTGTGATCTCTTAGAGTCTGCCTGCCAAAGCATCAGAAAGCAAAAACCAGGAGCAGCCTGCAGTGTTTCCATTCCCCACTCTATTCCATACACCAAGTCCATGCCAGTCTTTCATTACCAGCAGCTCCTGCAATGAAGTATTTTTCATGGCATGCCAGGAGTTCTAATGCAAGGCATGCGAGAGGGTGGTGGTATGAAAATAGGGGTGGATCTGGAAAAATCCAGTTTCACTATGAGTGTCTTACCTTCCAGCCTACCCCAACAATTTTATGTGACCTTTATGTTCAAGTTTGGATTTTTTTTTAGTAGATCTTTAAAATCTTCTACTTCTGAATTATTTTTGTAATTCAGATTCCTTGGCCTAAGTGTTACATTCTATATGACCTCAATCATTCATTCCACAGACTTAAAATCAATGATAATCTACTAAAGGCTGATTGAAATCCTATTAGTAATTTAAATAATGCTTTACGGGTTTGCAGAGATTAATCTCATCCTTTATGATGATATTAAAATGTGTTTTACATTGTAATTAGCATCAATAAAATATGGAGTGTGCTTTTTAATCTATTATGAAGAAAATGACATGAATTTTAATATCAGTGAAATGCAAATATTAGTATCCTAATTCTGTTTGTGGTACTTATTAAATGTCCCCAACAGTAAATTTATTGTATAAATTCAATTTTGTTGACAATTTCCTGCCAGATTTTAGATATAGCACATTATTCAAAAAGTGGTGATCCGTACTTAGAAGCTATATATTCATTTATTCATTCATTAACTTGACAAATACTTAGTACAAGTCTCTGGGCTGGGATATCTTCTTGGTGTTGCGTTTAAAGTGATGAATGACACAAAACAGATAGGATCACGACCATCTGGCACTCAACAATAAGTAAATGGAAAATAGTAATCCTTTAGTAGATATCATAAAGAAAAACTGAGCGGTGCAGAGGAATCTGAGTGCTATTCAACATGTTTAACAACTGATTGACAGATCAGATTAGACAAAGGGATTTATTTACATGGGGAGTAAGAAAAAGGGAGATATGAGAGGAAAAGGAAAAAATATTGTTGTTGAGCATGTGGTCAAATGCTCTCTGTCCTACCCCATATGATGTCTGCTGAGAACAGGCCAGGCTGCAATCAGAAACCAGACAAAAAGGGAGGCTGACACACCTGTGTTCCCTCTTTTTTTTAGGTCAACACAGCAGCTTAGTTCTGCCCTTGATGTTCAGAGCCTCCATTTAGGAAGTCAGGGAACTGACACAAGAAAGTTCCACCATGGCTATGAACGTCCTCCCTTAACTCCGATGTTGCCCCTCATTGGTTCTCTAACAGCATTTAGTGCTTGTGCTCAGAAAGCCAGACTCTGAACCATGGCACTGCTTCCACCAATGTGGTGTTTTATTAGTGAGTGGTACCATATCAGGAGGACAGCTGAGTCAGTACCCAGGAAAGGCTGCTTCCTTAAGTGGCTGGTGAAGGAAGATTATATAGGAAATAATGTGGGAACATGCAGGTACAGGGGGCAGTAGACAATCACAGAACCAGTGATAATATTTCTGGAGTAGTGGTGATCGTCTGTGTTATTAAAATGACCCCCAGATGTTCAACCAGCACTGATGTTATCAGCATCCTCAGAAAGAACAGAAATATATCATTCAGTATTAGACAACCCATCATGGCCCTGAGGGACACAGTACCATTGTTAGCAGACAGACTGAGGGGCACGTTGGGGCCCCCAAACTTGTGCATGCTAAAGAGATTCTACCATCTGCTACCTGAAGACAAAGCAAATACGTAGTGTGAAAGATCTTTAAATTGCTGTGCATAGAGAGGAGAAAGGTTAATAAATTTCCCAGTTAAACACTCAAAGTTACCCATTATCCTTGGGGAATTCCCAGTCAAACAAGGTTGGCTCAAAGTGAGGTCACTGGGGTCCAAAAGTTTGCCACAAGGTAGTTTCTGGTAGGAAAGCAAAGGGAAAAAAAGGGACCAGGCAGATCTAGAGGGCATGTAGCACTAGGAATATAGTATTATATTCTTAGAACGAAAAAAGCAAATCACAGTACAAATCAAGGTAAAGGCAATGATTGTCAGTCTGCCAATGTTTCTCTTCCAGGTGTGTATATATGTCTTGACTCCACCTATCTCCTTCCATGTCCCCCATGCCTGGTGCAAGTGCAAAACTGAGAAGTGAGCCTGGATTTTTTGTGTCTCTTTTCCTGTGTCCTTCTGTGTCTCCACCTTCCACTCTCTGCCTAGCTTTGCCCTTATTAGATGGACAGAGTACCAGGAACCTTCCTTTTTTTCATGGAGATGTTTGTTACAACATTGCTTCCTAATACAGGCCATATTCACAGTTCAGTGCAGACTACAATGGGATTTCATGAAAACCCCATTATAGTATACTAGAAAATTTTCCAAATATTCCCAAAATTGTGGTGTCATAATATTGTTAACTTTTAAAAAAATTCATGTTTTTAAAATAGCCTGAAACATAAAAAGCACAAAAATGGAAAAGTGGCTTAAATTGTACATAATTAACTGTACGCTAAACTGAGAAATTCCTAGGGAATCAAATAGCTATCAAGTCCTAGTCCTCTCATTCTGGCATGAAACAATCTCCTTTAAAAGGAGAGGTCCCAGCTTCCCTGCGCCACCTAATAAGGAGTGGAGCTGAGTGGTCAAATGAAGATACAAAAGACTTGGAGAGACAGGAGAGAACATTTGGAAGAGGCACATGGAACAGAAAGACTTGTGAAGAAGTTTTATTTGTTTCTTGGTTTTTTTAAATACTTCAGTCTTCAGATAGACCTTTTACATTTCTGTAGTTATTTGTACTATCATACATATGGAATTTACTAGACTCACTGACTTTTTTCGATTGCATTAACCATTTAAAAATTCAATGTTTGACTTGTTTATAATATCTAATAAATATGTTTCATTCAGTAATAAATATTATCATCACTGTTTACTTTCTTATAAATTCTCTAAGCGTACTTTGCTGATCTTTCCCCACTATATGGACCTGGTTATTCATGTCACTCATTTTTAACCTTTCATATATATAAATATGTATTTTTATGGCTCTAAAATTCCATCTAGCTATAGTTTTAATAGCATTCCAAAGGGTTTAATAGTATAATTTTCCAAAATTCCTTGTTATTGGAATAAGGAGTTAACTTTGAGTTCATGAATAACTTGTTCAATAAACTCCACTCCCTTAATTTTTTTTTCTTTTTTACAGACTCGACCCCCATATCCATGCTAAGGAGATCTCAGACACTGACAATTACAAATCTCAGCATGCCGTGAATCTGACTTACTGAATGGGGGTTCCCTGGAAATTGGGTGGCAGTACATAGCCTTGCTTGGGTATATGAATAAACACACGAAGACTCAGGGGCTCTGGGTTTTCCAGCTTTCCACTTGTACCGAGGTGTCACAACTCAGGCAGCATTGCTGGTAGAACATGTCAGCCCATTAATTTGCTCTCTCTGCTCTCCCTCTTCTTATCCCCCTTGTAAATACCACTTTTTCTTTTTTTTCCAATTTCTGTCTGTTTTTTTGATCCAGTTCTTAAACACATGAATGAGAACTCATACCCAGCTCCCCCTGGGACTGCAATATAACACTCTTACGAAATTAGTTAAGACTGCAACTGCTGTTCATTTAAAGGCATTTTTTTCTACATCATTCTGATATATTCACCTTTATAATTCTGAGATTTCACTATGACGTTATATGTGGAGTTTTTAAAACAATGATGTGGTTTGAAATTCACTGGATTTCTTGAATTTATAAATTATCATCTCCCATGAATTCCTAAAAATCTCAGTTACATGAACTATTGCTTTGATCACCTAATCTCTTGAGACTGCAACTAATGATTAGACCTTTTTATTGTATCTCTTTTAATTTTTACCTGTTTTTAACATCTTTTTTGTTTTCCATGCTATGTTCTTGATACATTAAGCTAAACTTTTTCAGTTCATCCGTTCCCTTTTTTAACTGTTTCTAATATATTTTTGGTATTTGTCAGCATGTTTTAATCTTATTTATCCTCCCATATAAGCTCCAAGGTTGTTTCTAGAATTACCCCCATCATAAATAAGAAGAAACTGTCTTTCAGTGATTTGTCCACATTCACTTTGGTAGTAAATAGCAGAACCAATATTATCATCAGCTTCGAAATCCAGAATCTCACTTGGAAGTAAGTAAAGGGCTAATGAAGTATAAAAAGGAGTTTAGGACATATTTTTACTAATTTTTACCTGATGAAAATATAGTCAATGATATAACCAACAAACACTAATAAATGACACCAACATACAAAAGGTCACTTTAAATTCCTTGACATTTTTATATTATGAACATGTTTATTTGTAATTTACATATGCTTTTCTGTATTTCTGGATAGGTAAAAATATGATTCTTTTCTAGGCTTTCCATCGGAAAATTGCCAAAGTATATGCTAAAATATTTGCTTTACTTTATCTAGAATTTTCATTTGCCGCTAATTCAAAAGGGACATATTAACCATTAAAATCTCAAGCTTTGAGAAAACAAGAAGGAGGGGAGAAGATGAAGGGAGGAAAGAAACATTATAAAACTAAAACTTCTTAATGAACATTTGGTATAAACTTTTCTTTCTCCACCTTGTAAATGTATAAGCACCTTTATATTCTTCATGATTTAATGGATGCAAAAAACACACAAGCATGTTGAAAATCAAGAAGCAAAAAATTTACAAGTCCCTACCTATTTATAACTCAATGAATTAGCAAATATTGACACTACATATGAAATAATGGACAACCAAAATACATTTGAGAATATAAAACATCCCTATATTCTTTATTTTTTGAAGTTTACTGTAGATATGCATTTTCAGAACTCTCTAAGCATTTTTTCCAACACAGTAAAACCTTGCTATATAGCACTTTATTAAAATATCATTGTAACTGTTCAGAGTGAAGAGAACCTTATGTTCAACATTCTAAGTGATATCATAGCCAAAGCCTTTAAGTTGGAGTATTCATTCTTTTTTCTAATATATTAATTAGGTCATAGTTTTGCAGAACAGTACTCTTTTAGTGAGTGCTGTTATTTTTATTAGTTAATTTAATCTTGCTCCTCCTCCCAAGACAACAAATGAAATACCATTTTGAAGGGAATATTATCCATATATAATAACTGAGTACAAAATCCTGTATTAAGCAATGTTAGTTTTTTTCATGATCAAAAATGAACACACATCGCTTACAAGTGAATAGTATCTAAATAAAAATAAACCACAAATAGATTGTACATATAAACATGTATTAAAAGTTTAAAATCATGCTACTGCATTAAAATTTGGAATACACAAATGCTTCTAGTAATAGAAAACTATATAGTTCAAATGGCATATGCTCCTTCTTACAAAAATGATAGAAAAATGATAAGTTGAATTACTATTAAATATTAAAAACAAGAATTATATTTCAAGTATTATATTTAACATTAGTAATTAAATGACTTTTTATGAGTAGTTGGAAATGTGACTGCATTGCACACTTTATAAAATGAAAATTATTAATTTCATATCAACAGTGTATGCCAATAATTTTTAACTGGCTTTATTATGACACATATCTTTCTGGACAGTCTCTCACACTCCTTCCTCCTGCCTATGAAATCAATTTATGAAAATAGAACCAGGTAAATATCTATAAAAAAGAATTCAAATGAGCTTTGGTATATAACCCAAAAGAAATACAATTTAAATTTTTTAAGTACAAGGTTTATTTTTTGAAATCTATAAATTATTTAAAATAAGTGGGAATGATCCCTACAACTCCAACTTAAAATAAAATATCAAAATAAAAATATGCACTACTCTGAAATGTGAGGTAGATTTTCTTTTTCCCATCATGACTGCATGTGCAGACTGGAATGAAAAAAATTAAAATCTATGTTAATAGAAAATAGAATATGCCACATGCCATGAAAATATCCAAGTGCTTTAATGTCTTATGATGTTCTGACATTTTCCATTTGGGAACACTTCATATCTACATTCCATATTAATACTTTGACAGTTGTAATTTGTTGGGGCTTCATGCCTAGGGATGATATCAAGAAAGGCTTCAGTTTTAAACTTGCAAAATATAACTAAGTCAATTTAAACACAAAAATTTGAGGGAACAGAAAGATAGCTGTACAAGTCTTTCACAAAGAGATGGAGAGAAAAAGAGTGATTCATTTATAAAGCAACATCTGGACTAAAGTCATTTTGGGATATTCCATAGGTTTTAAAAAATTCATTTAAAAGCTATCCAGTCCGAACGCTAGAAAATCTTTTGGTTTCCTATATAACATTATCAAAGTTTAGGCCAATATACTTGAGTCATTTAGAATCAATAGTAAAATAGAGTCAAGTCATTACTCACAAATTGTTTTAAACCATTGTTTCAAACAATTTAGCTCATTTTCCAACAACTGTGTATGTGTAGGCACAGCCAAGGAAGAAATTAAATGTGTCTGATGTCAGAATTTATTTTGATTGCTTTCTGTTCAATTTTAATATCCTGCAGCTGTGTGACTATAAGGGTTTCCTTCCCCCCCCTACATGTTAGATGATAATTTCCTTTAGTCTCACTTGGAACCAAGAAAGAATACAAAATCACAGTATTTAGCCCCAATTTTCTACCACTTTCTTAGTTCCATAGGAACAATAAATTCACCAGAGGCACTAGTATATAAAAAAGCATGTGATTCTCAATATGTGGATTACTGAGGTAACTGTAGCAAACATTTTTGTTCTAGAACACCTTAGAATGCATTATAACCTGAAAGATATTCCAGGTCCTAAAGAAGAGTGGTGAACCTAGCTATACATTTAAGCTAAGGATCTATCAGTTTAAATGTTACATGATGTTATGGGGGGGTGAGATAAGAAAAAATAAAATCTAAGTTTTAAAATTGATTTCAGGTATAATACTAACATATTGTAACTAATTCTTCATTGGTCCATTCTGTCCAATTTCTCTTGGATGTAGAAAGATACTTTTTATACTAATCATTTTCTTTTTGCTT
The DNA here is from genome assembly GCA_004024945.1 of Uropsilus gracilis. NCBI lineage: Eukaryota > Metazoa > Chordata > Mammalia > Eulipotyphla > Talpidae > Uropsilus > Uropsilus gracilis. Next base: position 7,414 of record PVHY01010289.1, on the reverse strand, counting down.
TGCCTTATTTTGAAATTTGGAGAAAGCATTTCTATAAGAACCAATCTTGACTTCTAAGATTATAAAGTAATTAGGAAGTCGAAGAATTACCCTTGAGCAAGAAGATTGTTTTTCTTCTTGAAGTTCCCCTAATCAAACAAATCTAGAACCAATCTCCTTCAGATGTCCCACTCCAGAATGCAGAGTATTTTGAACTAAGAGCAATGAAATCATGTAAGGCTGAGGCACTTCCATATTTGCCTAAATCCCATCCCCCTTCCTAATCAAAGAAAAAATTGACCTGCCCTAAGTATTAGCCCTTTTCCTAATTGAGTAAAATGCTGCACCTGCCCTTCCTTAGAGACCTAGAAGAATGTAGTTTGCAGGTCTAATCCAGTTGTAGGTTTATCCCTAAAACATTTCTGTTCTGAAACTTTCTACTCAGTATAAAGATGAAGTCATGTCCCCTCTTTGTCATGAGTAAGGATTAAGTTATTCTCTAGTACCTTGGCCCCCTAAATACTGATTGTATATTCCTTTCCCCCTAAATGATGATGGGACCTATATAATCATTATGGGTACCCCATGAATACTACTGATTGTTTGTATTGTGTTTTCCTTTGTTGCCAGATCTGAGGTTATTCTGAATCTACTAGAGGTCCTGACCTTGATGCTCAAGAACCTATGGGGTAGGGAATTTTCCTTTTCATCCTGGTATTCTACACGGCTGTCTTACTTAGGGAAACTACTTAATCTTTTTTATATCTCATCTTACCAGCGGGAGTAGTTCATGGAACTGTTCGATTCCCCCCCCCCCCCCCCGGGCAACGTAGCAACACTTAGTTCCCAAAAAATAGATGGGTGTGGTGGTGTGTGCCTGTAGTTCCAGCTACTTGGGGAGCTGAGGCTGGGGATTGCTTGAGTCTGTGGTACCACAGGCAACGGGAGCCTGCAGTTTCACAGGCAAATATAGTGAGACCTAGTTTCAAAAAAAAAAAAAAAAGTAGAATAAAATTTAAGATTTCTACTTGTACATAATAAAGAGTAATTTTGCCATTTATCTTCTCTCAAATCTCTCCAAAAGGAAAAGGTAAAGAACAAAACAGAACAATACAACAAATAATTTTCACAGATACATGTGACAAAGAGTGAAAAATCAGAAGTGAAATATACTGAGATTTACCAGTACTACGTCAGGTATGTTAAAAGTTACAGGCCAAAAAAGAGGGAAAAGAATAAGTTAAGAGCCAATATCCTGAAAAGCATAACCAACACTCCTTTGGATAGTACACACTGAGATCTAGGGTCACACAGGACTGGTGAAAGAGTTCCTTGCAGAGGTCCCAGTGTGGTAGCACAAAAACGCATAGAAGAGGAACTGTAAGAAAACCCATAAGTTGGCAATCTGCAGGCCATTTCTGTACTATAAAATCTAGGGAAGTTGGGAGTAGGGTGGATGTTAAGTGGTCAAAGGATAGATGGACAGGAGAGATAGGAGAACAGAGGATATGTGAGTACAGGGAATTGTTGGGGCACAGGGTAACATTGCCCCAACCCATCTGTGCTGTTCCGAGATTACACAAATGAACAAATTAATATCAGACAGAGTAGTAATAGACCAAAATTTAAAAACATACATGTTTTTTACAAGATTATCAATTCTAAAGTAAAATGAAGTGGACTGAGACTATTTAGTCTGCAAATATTAAGAACCAAGGATATCAAGGAGAAAAAAAGGGGGGAGATTTTTACATGACAAAGAGAGTGACCTGCTATTTACTGTGAGAATCAGAATATGATTATGAGACAGAGAAGACATGCTTACTGATAAATCTATTGATATTCAGCAAAACATAGGTATATTATTGCACTGTGAAGCTCCTCCCCTTCTATGGTGATGCCTCTATAACAAGTCAATAAACAAATAAGGACATCTATTTAATTTCACAAATCATAGTACAAAAAAAAAAAAGAAAAACATTGTATCAGAACTCACTAGAACCTACTTCTTCAATACAAGGAAAATCTGTGACATAGAAATGTCATAGTGTATGTGTTCTTAGGGAGAATGGGAGAAGGAAGGATTTACTGAGTATAGATTGAGTTATATAAATAATATACGGTGTTAATTAACCAAACTTGCTTAATACTATTTCTTGTATTTTTCTTAAATACAATCTAAAATCATGTTGCAAAATTGTTACAAGAAATAAAGGGTCACAGTTGTCCTGGGAGCAAACAGGAAATGACTCATCCAAGTATTGTGGAATCTACTAAATGTTACCCAAAAAAATTCCTTTCCCCTTTCTGAGTCCAATACCTTGAACCACTGGTCTCATGAGCAGCTGTGTAAGGCATCCTGCAATTTCCTGTGATGTTATATACAATGTTAAACATTCATGAACCCTCCCTTACCATATGTAACCTAATATGGAAGAAAAAGTGTTGTTCAGTGATCAGAAATGTCCTGGCTTCTGTCAAATCACCAACCTACATGGGTAAAAGAAATGGCTCAAAATTTGGAAAGCATAATTGAAGTAACCTGGCATGGAGGATTTATAGAGCTATAAAAAGTATGATCTCTGGGAATAAGTATGAAAATGTGTTTGTCATCATTGAAAACACAATCCCCAAAACAGTACTTACCTAGCACCAAGAAAACCTGATGCCAAAGTTGCTCCTAATTATTTTTCTCCTCAGAATTGAAATAAGTTTAAAACCAAGTCATTTAACTAGCTTTAACTAGCTTTAGACAATGTTTAGAACAGCAAGGGGTTGGTTTCATCGGGGAGCAAAATTGCTTTGGCATAAGGATTAGTTTAGGCTGGATATTTTGGGGAAATAGCCGGACAGGAGGTGACTGAGAGAACCGGGTGGAGGTTGTACTTTTCTAAGAGACTTTTACTTGTTTAAAGGAAAATCTATTTGTAAGGGCGTATCCCATTTGTAGCAGGAAGATGACCAAATTTCTATCACTTCTCTGAAAAAAAGCAGAAACTTAGATCTGCATCACGATCTAACCCTTTTAAAAAAAGGATGATAAATGACAGTTATTCATGAATAGCTAAAAAAAGCAGACATGTACTATGTCCACTGATCATAGTAAAGATCTAGTGTATTAACTATTAACTGCTATCACTCATTATCACATTCTGTTTACATATTCTACTTTATTTCCGAAAGTACTGTTTTTTGTTTTTTTAGAGACAAGGTCTTACTATGTTGCCCAGGGTTGTCTTGAACCTGTAGACTCAAGTGATCCCCAGCTTCAGCCTCCCAGGTAGCTGGGATTACAGGCACATGCTACCACACCTGGCTATTTCCCAAAGTATTTTTGAAGTTGCAATAATATAGAATTTTATAATATATAAAAAGAGTAATTCCTTTAAAATTAATACGATTATTTCATCTATTGAAACCATTTACTGAGTTTCCATCTTAAGGAAAAACTTCTATCAGTGCTTATGAGGTCCTCTAATTTCTAATTTCCCATAAATTTTGATTCAACTACTACTACTCTCCCAAGAACTAACTCCAATTGAGTCCCACCATCCTCATCAATATTTTTTAAGGTTGGCAGGTGAAGGGGAATAAAATTTACTGCCACAAAATAGGCCTGTTTTATTTATATGAGCATTATTTTTGACTGGTTATTTTAAGAGACAACAGTCACAGGAAAATATCTGAAAACCTAGAAAATGTTACCAATTTTTGTACAGATATTTATATTTCCAAGGGAACTCTCTATTTGTAAGGTTGTCTCCTTCTCTGTACCAGGAAGGGGAGGATGAACAAATCTCTAGAAACTCTTTGTCTTGTAGTTACAGAAAAATCTCCGCCAGGGTCCCTCAGAAGGACAGAGGGGTAATTACCCAAATATACCCAATCCAAACAAAAATGGGTTGGTTTGAAAGAATACTCATATTGTGTGCATTTATGCCCCATAGATCCAATTATAACCAAAATCACATAATAATGAGGTAAACTCAGTATACCTTTATTTGTGCTCCCACAGGAATATAAAATTCATGGGACACGAGTGGTATCTTTGTCTGTTCCACTAGTGTTAAATGGTTTGGATACCACAAAAGTTTGTGATATTCTCAAGATGTCTAGATAATTTCTCTATATAGAATTCTGCACCCCTTTTATATGCAATATATACAGAAATGAAAATGGCTTTACAACGATGTACATAACAGACCAAGACAACATCAAAATAAGGTATCTGATATGATATACATTCAAATTTAATGTCAATCCATTGCAAACTATATAAGATTACATGCCAAATAACTATAATTCAGAAGTACAAAAATAATGTAGGGTGGAGGAGTCAAAATAGCTTCACAATAAGAGGCATTCAAGTATTTAAAATGTAATGACTCTTATAAGGAAAGGGGAAAGGTGTTACAAGAATATTGGAGTAAGTGCAGCTACAAGATACACTGCAGGCAAAGAATGAAAGAGAGACTGGAAATTAAGTTATCGGGATTTGAAAAACTGTTTCAGTAGTTTGGAGCTAATCTGCTCACAATGCCTGATCAGAGAGCAAGAAAAGTTTCTAAGCAATTAAAAACAATGTGTTATTTTAGAGCTAGTCAAGGGGGTGTTTGGGGTGTGTGTGTGTGTGTGTGTGTGTATACATACATATATATATATATAAATATATGTAATAGTGAATATCAGAAAACAGAAAACCATACAGCACATCAGTAATGATGGAAGCAGCCAATACTTCCACTGGGAACTCAAAAGCAGGTAGATGAGGTAATTTTGTGTGTGTAAGTGCCTAAAATATTTCCTGACTTGTGACTCAAAGATTGTAGCTGATCTGTTGTACTCTAAATGATAGAGCAGCTCAATGCAAATAAGGGGCCCAAATCTGACCCCTGACATTTTGTACTCTCTCAAGTTGGAAAAGATGCTGTTTTGCAACCAACCCAATTCGGGTAGGTTCACATTGGTTCTAGCAGCTTGAAAGAGAATTTCAGGGCCCTTGACATTATCTTCACAAGATTTTTAGTAGTGGAGAGGGAAATCAGCCATCAGGGAAACAGCAACTTGAGACACTGCTCCCCTCAGGGTGATGATGCCCTTTTATCCCCTCCTCCTAGGCCCAGGGATGCACACTCATGCATGCGTACACCTATTGGGCCAGGTGTGTACAATCATGGGGGAGGCCCCAGTACCACAGGTGCAGGTCATGGAGGCTAAAGATGGAAGAATTTATAAAAACTTCCTACAACCCATCCCCTCAGGATTTTTTCACATATAATCTATGTGTTATTCTTCTACAAGTTTCCCTTGGCAAATGTGGAACAATGTACCCATAATCCACAAAATAAAAACTGTAACAATGCAGTAAGTCCAACAGAATACAACTAAGCTCGGACAACTAAGGTGTTAGGGGACACCAACCTAAGGGCATAAAGATAAAGAGGTTATTGGCACCAACAGTGGGAGATCCCTCCCACCTGGCAATATACAAGCTAATTTTTTGTCAGAAGAGAATAAGCTAGCTGGCAGCAATGGCCTCCCAGTTCTCAAGTACCACATACGGTTTGCCAGTGAAGAAGCATTGGAAGGCCCTACATACAAAAAGAGCAGTGAGCTCATAGTGGGTCACTAAGCCAAAACAAACGTTCCCTTTAAGAATTACCCCCTGGTCTCCCAACCCAGGGTAGGTAACAGGCACCCAGGATGTTACTTGTAAATCAGCCTCCAGGACACATTCCCAAGGGTCCATCAGGGTCACCCAACACATGTTGGGGAGCCTTTACTGTCTTTAATGCCCATTCCATAGCCTTTCCTGAGTCCAGCCTGGTTGGGGCTGGCAATAACATGTTGCCCTACCACCCAAACCCAGGCTTTAGCAGAATGTAGTCTCCCTCACCCCATTCAAAAGTGAGCAGGCCTTTCCCGGGGCTGGGGTCAGCAACGAGTGGTCCTCCAGATGCGGGCATATGCCTAGGAATCCCAGCTTTCCTTTTCATAGAAGCCCATCCTCTCACAGGCATGAGATTCTGGCCCTCCCACAATTATTTCCATAACTCGGACATTCATTGGGTTGTGCATGTATTTTAGCACGAGCTCTACCTGCTCTCACTAGGTCCATCCATAACAGCGTATGGGTGACTTTAAGAGGCTGTACTTTCAAAGGTTGGCTTGCCCTTTTTGGTGTTGTGACTGGTCAACAATTACCCATATTCCCTTCTGAGAATACCGGGCTTTCAACTTCACCCAAGCTGGCTACCATGGTGGTGACATGTATCCGGCATCCCACATAGGGGGCCAGAATTGCCCTAAGGGACCCAAATGAAGAAGAAGGGGCATTTTTCAGTACCAAGTTCCTCATTCCTGATGTGAAACACTCATCAGGACTTTGAGTGTTCACGTGAAGCATGGCCTGCCACAACCCCAGTTCACCAAGTACCTGCACCAACTCAGTGTATGTTTGCCCTTTACTCACCATCTCGGTCACGTCTCTCCCATCAGTTCCTATCATTTGCACAGCAGCCAGGATCCAGTCTAACAGAGGTGGTTACCCTGACCACACCACCGGCTGTTTTGCACCCCCTGTCTCAACAATGGGTGCAAGGAAACTAAGGCCATTCTCTCCATCTCTTGTGTGGCCCCACCATGCTCACCATAGGTTCCACAAACACAGCAACCAAGCTGCCAAGGGCTCTGCTGCTCTCAGAAGGAACTGTTCACCCAAGTCCACCAGTTCCGCTTGGGTGTGTGGGTGACACATGGTGAACCTGTCATCTGGGGCGGCCCAGCACCTGACCCCTGGAGTTACGGGCTGTTGTTGCTTCATCTTCTATGTCACCACCAGGCGAGCCTGGAGCTTAATTTTCTTTGTGTGGTGAGCATGGAGCAAGGGGGCAGCCTCTTCCTATCCAGAAGAGTCTGGCATCTTCGGGGTCACAGGTTGGCCTACTGATATCGGGTCGAAGCGAGAGGCAAAAGCCTCCAAATTGCAAACGCCAAGGTCCGTTTCACCTGCGCCTAGCAGTTGCACCTGCGCCTAGCAGTTGCCACTCCAAATACCAATTAACCACAGGGTTTATTAACAAGGGAGCTGAACAGGGAGAACAAAACGTCGTGAAAGCCGCACGTGGCAGTTATCTTACCCCAGTCACCATTCTCAGACCCAAAGGTCCCCATGGCACAGTGCACAGTCCAATGACGGTTCCTTTGCCCCTCTGAACCTCAGAGGAAGGCACTTTCGCAAAGTCCAGTCCTTTCGCCGGCGTCTTCTCTTTCCTTTCTTTTCTCTCGGTGTCCCACGCTGCTCGACTTCTCCCAGGTGCTTCAAGCTTCTTCCACGGTGGCTGATGAAGGAATCCGCTTTCCAAATCGCTGGCCGTCTCTAGGTACCAGCTCTCCACAGCACCTTGCTACAACGCCACACTCTCCACGCTGGCCA
>PVHY01010288.1:0-52519 GCA_004024945.1 Uropsilus gracilis | reverse complement strand
CACCTAAAAGAAATCACATTAGCAGAAACAAGTTAAAAAGATAAAGACAGACACCAAATGGTTACAACTCGGGGTGGGGGGGCGGGACAGAGGGGGAATGGTCAGGGAGGGTGGGGGGGTGAATCCCGGTATTACAAAGATATGAAATGTATATATATATATAAACTATTTGATTATAAAAAAATTTAAAAAAAAAGAAGAAAAAAAAACCCCTCCATGATAAAGATTCTTTTATAATACTCAGTTCAGGAAACTGGAGGAAATAGATGAGGAAACTGAGCACAGAGAAATGACTTGCTAGGGTATATTGAAGTACTAACTGGCAGGGTGCTGTGGAAATTTGACATCGTGTTAGAATCTAAATGGTTAACCACTACTGCATAATTCAGAAAATGAATAGTTATAGGAAACCATGATCAAGAAGAAGTGTGAGCCATATTTTCATATTATCAACGAAAATATATTTCTTAAAGGGTATTATGCTTTTAACTAACTGCTGGAGGACTTTAATGGATAAGAAGCATAAATGGTAGCTACAGAATAAATTGAGAATTCTAGGAAATGAGAAGGTTTGAGTTTAAAGGCAAGAACACAAAAGAACTGCATTTGAGGAGAATGAGTAAAGAACCTATATTGATTATTTTTAATTGTAGGCAAACAGAGAAACTGTATATAAGATTTAATGTGTACCATGATACCCTTCTTCTGTAATTACTAATTCAGAACACTAATATAAAGAGAATGTGTTTAGCCAGATGCCTAAGGACATTCAAGGCTGCTAACAATGAATGTACCTTCTCTATGAATCTTCCAGTCACCCTCACCAAATTGGAGCCTCCCAGAACCCATCTGAGGATTGGCTCATAATTAAGAATTTCCAAGTAAGTTGGGTTCAAAAAGCAGCTGTGCAACCTACTAGTAACATGACTGTGGGCAAGCTGTTCAATATCTCTGAGGCTGATTCCCTAACTGTAAAATGGTATTTTAACCAAAAACCAGAGACCAGAGCTATAAAGTTTGGAAGCAGCACCATGGGACAGACAACAGAATGGAAGTGGCAGCCAGCATGAATGAGGAGGCATGAATCCCAGTGATCACACAGGTTTGGAGAAAAGGAGACTGTTAACATCACCACAGGAGTGTCACAATAAAGGAGCCTGGAGTACAACACCACACACCTGCCCTACAAAAGGTTCCTGACATGCTCAAACTGGATACCCATCTCAGAGTTATCCCTGGAAATTTAAGCAGCAAGATCTTTCAAATCCAGGGAACACAGGTTCTCACTTAGGAAAAGGATACTGTACCAGAAAAGGAAAAGACCAATGGGCCAAGCATTGACCGATGACTTGCAAGAGAAAGGGGAGTTGGGAGTTGTAGTCATCGGAGGGGGGCAGAGAGGAGAGTGGGTATCATATATAAGGAAACCAGTAACTACAAAAGTATGACCGAGGTTTTAAGAAGATAATAAAACATAAAATTCTAATTTAAAAAATGGAATTTTAAGAATCTCTAAGTCACTATATCTGACCAGATCACCTAAGCTGGCTATCCCCCCAGGAAGTGGAAAAGGAACTCTGGAGGCCAACAGAAAGCATCCATCACTTTCACTTTTCAAACAGCAGCATCATTTTTCAGTCACCAAAATAATAAAAAAGATGTTCAATCTGCTAATAATTTGATTCTAATTAGAACTTCCCTCAACAAAGCTGGAATTTCAAGGGTGGGGGGAAGAGAAATGAAACAGCAATTAACCTTTGGTTCTAAGCTTTATTTGCTGCTACCCAACATGGGTCAGTTGCCATAGAGATTATACCTACGTGATCTGCAGATGTGACCAAAGTTGCCAGAAGCCTCTGAACCAGGCTTCTTCACAATGTGGCTTCAGGATAATTAAAAGTCTGCTAAAAGAGAACTAAACATTGATCTGACACTCTAATCCAAAGCTGACTTGAATGGAAGCAGAAGGGAAGGGGCTATGAGGGGAAGGGGAGGAGGATGTAGAGCTGGGATGTGGAAATTAAAAAAACACACACTTTGCATAAGTTTCAACAAAATGCCAGGTTCTTTCATGCACAACTTTCTAGAGTCTGATTGTCTGCATCTTAGGAGACAATGATATGAAGAAGAGGAAATGAGGGGTGTGAAAAGTCTGTTGCCTTTATTAGGTAGGGATCCCTTAGCTTCAGATTGTGACCAAGCCTCTCTTGGCCAGAGAAGTCAAAGGGAGAAGGGCTAGTTGAAGTGAAACCTCTGTGATAGTCTCTGGCAGGTGAGATCAAGTGGACCCAGTGGGTGGCCTACAGATTTCTTGGTTCACATCACACCAACAACAGCCTGACAACAGCTGTCTGTCCAATGACAGCCAGCGCAAATGAAGCAGAGAGGAACAAATCCTGTTCCTGGAATCCCACTTCTGTTTGAGAAATCCACTCCCCATTTCCCAATGGGTCCCTCAGTCTCCATTACCCAGTCAGATCCTGGCCCCTCTCACTCCTTAACACTCACAAAATCAAGGTCAGGCAGATAATTAAGTTATTTGCCCTCCAAATCTAAGAGCTGTTAATTACCCAAGACAGTGCTAATCACCATTAGGGAACAAACTGGTGTCTGATTTAAATGGATTCTAATTAAAATTTGAGTAGTATCTCCTAGAGCAGTGACTTTGAAATTTTATTTTTCATATACACAAGATCTATGACATCCACATAGGATGCCCTTCCTGTCATTTACAAATGACCCCTCCCCAGTCAAGTCTTCCCTAACTACCCTCTCTACAGCTGCCCCAAACATTCTTGACCGTATCATCCTGTTATGAATGAATCCTATGTACAATGTGCTGTATTTGGAAAGACCCCTGTTTATTTGTTTGCTAATAAATGATATAAACTTCCTAGGATTGCAGAACTTGATGCCTCTTTTTAACAGCATGCCAAGTACCCACAGCATGCTCCAAGGAAAGTAAATATTCAAATGCATTTATCGGCTGAATAAGTGAATATTCCCATTGCCTTACTTAGCTTACATGCAACTCATAGCAAAATGATGATCGGTTCAGCCTTGCTTTCCCTCTTTAGAAAATAGAATATGTGACTAAAAGTGACAGAATTATTGAACCATTAATTATTTCTTTCAAAAAATACTTAATGTTTGCTGAGTGTCAGGTACAGTGTTAGGTGCTAGCAGTAAAATGATAGGTGAGTCAGACAAGTTCCTGGCCTTGTGATTGCTCTGTTATTCTAGAGAGAACAGTTGTTGTTATGCCTTATGATGTATGTGAAAAATAAGATTTAATCATTAACAATAGGGATCATTGCTGTGGGGGTATCCAGAGTGTAATGTGATAGAAAGTAACCAGCAAGGTACAGCCACTATGGAAAGCTGTAGCCCTAAAACTACTGAAAATGCAACTACCAGCAATTCCACTTCTGAGAATCTACTCAAAAGACACCAAAACACTAAATCAAAAGGAAACCTGCACTTCTATGCTTATCACAGCACTATTTACAATAGCCAAGATATGAAAACATCCCAAATATCCCAAAAGAGACCAACAGATCAAAAAGTTGTGGTATATTTACACAATGGGATATTATTCAGTAATCAAAAAAAGACAAACTTAGGTCATTTGTGGCAACATGGATGGACCTGGAAGGAATCATGCTATCAGAAATAAGCCAGAAAGAAAAAGAGAAATATCAGGTGGTCTCACTTATATGTGGGATATAGGAAAAACAAACAAAAGAATAAGAAAAAGTTACAGCTAACAAACTTACAAGAGAACTAAAGCATACTGGAAGGGAGGGATGAGGAGAGAGGGAGGGAGGGAGAGAGAGAGGGAGGGAAGGAGGGAGGGAGGACAAAATCAAGGGCAGGATGAGCACAGGTGATGGGTGACATGGTGGTGGGAAAACCTCAGGGTATACAATGATGTCAAATATATACATACGTAATCAATGAAAAAGAGAAAGTGACTAGCAAAAGCAAGGGCTGGAGGCTACTTCAGCTCAGATAGTCAAGGAAGGACTGCAGAAAGATACATTTAAAGACCCCATTATAGGAAAAGCCAGTGTGAAGGAATTTTAGGCAGATGGAACAGAAAACCTAAATTCCTGGGTGGGAAAAACTTTTCATTTTCATGAGCTCAAGGGTCAAAGCTCAGGGCATGGAGAAGGAGATCAAAGGAGAAGGGTCTTGGGGATGCAGGAGGCATTTACATTTTATTTTTAGTATGATGGGGAAGGCACCAGCAGATTTAAACTGGAGATTAACATGATCAATTTACATGTTAAGAAAATGACTCTGGCTGCTGGGTGGAGAATGAATGGAGGAGCAAGAATAGACATGAGAGAGCAGCCATCAGATAGACGATAGTGTGTACTTTGTCCTTGGCTGGTTGCAAAGGCAAAGGGGAAGAGTAGTGATAAACTCATCTCATGCTAACATATATTTATAGTAAATGTTCTAGTACATCCATGGCAAATCTGTGTTCTTCAGTATAGTCACAAAATATATATCCTCCTGATTAGGGCACACAAGCAGGCCGTGATGTAGTGACCAGGAATTGCTGTTCTGGGGGAAATTGCCTGTGTCCAGCAGGCTGAGAAGAGAGTAGGAAGCTCAGAGTTTGTGGACTTGTGTTTTCAGTCTGGCCATCATTCCCCAGCCTCTTATTGGCTTTGTCATCTTTCACCACCCCACGTCAACCTTGGGCCCGACCTCAGCAATGCTTCTTTGATCATGTCCCTTTAGGGCAGAGTTCATGGCAGCTGGGTTAGTTAGCAGCCTGACTCCACTGTCAGCACTCTGGACAGATCAATATTACCATAAAGAGCCCATTACAGAACACTCCTTGGTGACCCAGTGACTGGCGACCCAGTAACACTGAGTGCAGGTGGGGGTGGGCTTTCTCAGCAAAGCCACATGCCTCCCAGGAGAGCCCATCCCAGCGATTTTGCAAATAGTTGCAAAGAATCACCAGTTACATTTAAAAATCAATGTTGCAGAGATAAGAATCTCTGGAGGATAGAGTTCAGAGATCATTATGACTTCAAACCTCCCCCAAGTGATAGTAATGAGTAGTCAAGGTTGAAATCCACAGGTTCTAAACCACATGCCTTACCTATCAGAGCCTACCTTATTTTAGGACCCCATGGGACCTCCTGGACCTCCTGCTTCCCAGTCCTCACTCCTATGTTGGAAATTTGCTAAAGGTTACACTCCAGCAGATTCTAACAGCTACCATTCATATGGTGCTCACCGGATGCCCAGAAAGGTAGTTAGTGCTTTGCCAATATTACATCATTTCACCCTTTAAGCCATCCCATGAAATAGTAGTAATAACTTATGAATCATGGCCATAGGTGGTAAGACACAGGTCAGGGTCCACACCCATTTCTTCCAATTCCACAGCTCAAATTCTTCATTCCTGTTGTAACACTGCCCCTTAAAGAAGCCAAGGTTTCAATCCCCGCACTGCCCCTTATTAGCTGTGTGACTGGGCTAAGTTATTTAACATCTCTGAAGGCCAGGTCCTTCTCTTCAATGTGTTTTTGTTTCAGTTTTTGCTTTAGTTTTCGGGGAAAGGGTTTGCCCCCCCCCCCTTACTTCCTCACTTAAGAATGAATAGCTCTCAAAAGTATTCCATTCCAGAGCTAGAAGGAATTATGCTATCTGAAATAAGTCAGACAGAAAAAGAGAGATACCGGATGGTCTCACTTACATATGGGCTGTAGATAAACCAACTGAAAGGAGAAGCAAAAGTTGCAACTAACAAATGACAACAGAGCTAAAGCATCCAGCAAGGGAGGGGGAGGGAAGGAGCACAGAATCTGGGGAGGGATGAGCACAAGTGATCATCATGACGGTTCATGGGTGATGTGATGGAAGGACTTTGGGATACAAAATGATATAAGAAAAAACATATATAATCACTTGAAAAATTAAATTGGAAAAGCAAAGTGTTCCATAGCTCTGCTACTTGCCTTGGTCTCTAATGTCACAGTGATTTCATTCTGGAACCCTCCAAATCTTGGCCAAAAACCCTCAGGATCTACCACAGAGCTTGACCAAAGTAAGCAATGTCCATTGAACCCAAGAGCATGGCTTCCCACTGAGATGTGGCATAAAATAATTTGGAAATTTGGGTTATGCACTGGCCATCAGCCAAATCACACCCCTTCCCAGCAAGAACCATAATGACCCTCACTGATCTCTCCTATCAGGTGACCAGGAGCACTCACTGGAAACCTGTACAGGGCAAGTTGTCTATGTGACCGCAGTGACTCATTTAGGAGGATTGACTATATTTGCATAACTTTGCATATGTTATGCATCAATCTATGATATATTTATTCAAGGCAAGGCAGCTGCAGATGTAGAATACCAAAGATAGAGTATTTTCCCACAACATATAATGCAAGTGTTAAAAAGTCGTGCAATCATCCAACTCTTCCCACCCTCCCATCACAGCCAAAGTCACAGCAACCATGTCATCACTGGAGTGACTCTCATCAGTGTCAGGAAGAGGATAAGCCTGAGTCAGAGTTGAAGATCAAAAAATCAAGAAACTTAATCAGTATCCCTTATCTACATTCCCCTATGCTTTTTACTACTTTGAAAACTGAAGACTACAGAAGAGGAAGATACAGGGCTTACTCTTTTACTCCAAACTCCTTGCAAAGTACCAAGAGAATATTTACAGTTTGCAAACCTCTGTGTTAGGGAAAATCAATCATCCCTCCATTTTCAGAAGGAAATTTCCCCTTAAAAATTTCTGTGAGATAATTAAGTGCTTAACATAATAATTTCATAGTACTGATTCTTGTCTTTATTCAACAAACATTTATTGAATACCCAGGGAGTACACTTATTCCTTTCACTGTGCTATCAGGGTCACCAGGGAGAATATAATAAAATCCCTATTGATACATCCAACACAACACCACATAGACTTGAGTAATTTCATCCTTTGAGGCTCAGATTCTTTATCAGAAAAATGGAAAATAAATTGTCAATATGTCATGATTAATATAATAGCATATAATCATCACAGTTTGGCCTCCAGCATGTAGTAGGCATTCAAAAGAGAGTCATAGGTACACAAATATTGAAAGCCACTATCATAAATTTTAGCCATGATTATTTATGGATAAAAGGGGAAATCATGAAGGTACAGTGGAAATTACACAGGAGAAAACACCTAACTCTGTGGAATATTTAGTGGGGGACGGTCAGGTCACCATCAGGTCACCAACTCAACATGGCACTTTCAGGTTTTATAGCATCACAGCTAATGTACCTACCACTTAGCAATGTCCAAATGCCTATGAACTTATCATTTGGAGATCTCAACTCGGGAGTCTATGCCTCTTTCTATCCACAGTGATACCTGATGTCTGGCATATCACTTTCCTGATGGACCTGAGGATCTGCTACAGAGAAGAATAAAGAGAAATTGAGAGAACGTAACCATTAAAATTAATTGCTCACAAACATTAGAACCAGACATCCATTGCAGTCATGAAATATGGATGAGGATTTGCTGAAAGCCATTTATATTAAATTACTTTTATAATAATATTTAACTTTTAAGCATTAAATATTTAGTGCTCTTTTTTGTCATTTGCAAAGATGCTACCAGCTGTTTCACAGCTAGAGGGATGCATGCCCACACCATCTTGAGAACCTGCAGGGCTGAACATCACACCAGCCTCTCTGAGAACTGTGACCAGCAAACCAGTAGATGCCATGGCCTTGCTAGTCACCAACTCTCAACCAGTCAACAGGAACTTCCTGAAAACCATGGTAGTCTAGATTCTGAGATATGAAAGCACTGAAAGCATGATCCCTGAACTCAAAACTAGCGAGAAAAGACAGATACAAATATGCAATAATTAAAAGTGTGGTCTACATTTCCCTGACATTCATCTTCAGCAAAAACTTTTTTTAAGTGCCCCTTACTCTTTCTTACCTCCAGGTTTTTACCCATGCTATTCCCCAGTCTTACAGTACACCCTTTGCCCAGGCATCTCCCAGTTCTCCTGAGGTACTTACTTCATCTTATATATTGCTTCCTGGAATATCCTGGAAACTATCTAAAGCATGATTTTGACATCTCATCTATTAACCATCAAACCCCCTGTGCACACTCCAATCCTAACACCCATTACACTGCCCTGCAATTGTTGATTCACTTCTATGTCCCCCCCCCCACCTGCTCATGGGTACTTACATCAGATTCATCATAGTATTTGAAGGCTTTATTCAGAATAGGTTTTCAATAAACATTTGTCAAGTCAGTAAATCAATTTAATAATTAATTAAATGGATATAAATGTTATCATAGGTAGCTTTACTTAATGTAAGGCATGCATACAGGGGGACACAGCCAACTGCCTTGGGGATCGAGGAAGAGCAAGCTATCAGGGAAAACTTTGACATGATGACATTTGAGTAAATTTCTGGAAAGGGGAGAATGAGTATACTGTAATTAATGACCCTAAAAAATGAAATCACTTAATTATCATTGTGCCCTCAAATGCTACTTCAAATATGGTCACATCTAATCACTACAGCATGGCCTCTGCCCCCCCACCATTGTGTTGTCCACTGTAGGATCATCACTGTGCCTACAAACACCATCCTGGATATTTAAGAACCACCAGGAACAAAGGAAAGAAGAGACAGCAGTTCTTCCATTGCCTCCTACCTACTTAAGTTTGTATAAAATCCCAGATTGTTAGCTCTTGTGCTAAGGCACACAGAAAAACATTCCAAACAAACCTGGCTCAAGTCTAAGACTTTCTCATAAGAAAGTCTTCACCAAACCCAACCCTGTGATTTCAATCCAGAAGCTCCTTAAAATCATACCTTTTTCTGGAAAGACCTCTTACTTTACTGCATATTATAGTATCAAGAGGATTCACAGAGACACTAAATTGCCTTTATACTCCATTTCAATACTCTAGAATTTTTTTTAAAAGGCAGAGTCCAAAGAAACTCTAGTATCCTCTACCCCTAAATTAACAATTATCTTGACTTAATATAATTTCAGTTGCAATCATGATCAAAAAAAGTTATTGGTTCACTGAAAGGGAAACTTGGACCTAGGAAAAGCGTCTTACTTCAACAAAAATAGATCAAAAACACCTTCATCTACTTTCCCTGTAACTTTGAATTCATAAGATTTTGCAGTGAATTAGCACATCCACAGGAAGATACACAGCCCCTGCCAGGCATACAGTCTTGTTTCTATCTGCACCTTCCTTCTACTATTCCCACCTTATCATTGGAACAGTTTCTTCTGGGTCCATTTAAATTTTTAAGACAAAAGAGTTATAATATTGTATCATTTGGGTAGCCTAATATGCAAAAATAAAAAAAGATGAAAAAATGTATGCTGGCTTTACACAAAAGAAGTTTGTACATTGTCTACAAAAGGGTATGAGCAGGTAAATGAATTGTGGGGTGCAGGTGAGGGCATGGTCCTATTTTCACATAGTCATTCAGGGAACTGTCTTGACAGAATTGCCGTCTTTCATGTGTGGGAGGACAATCTTCATTATGATAGCTACAAGAAGAGCACATGGAAGGGATGCCCATGGCTTCTGCTCATCTCCCATTGGCTAAGACTCAGTCACATGGGACTGCTGCAAGGGAGACTGGGAAGTATAGTTTAGCAGTGCACTCAAGAAGAAGAGGGGAACACCTTTTTGATAAAGAACAGCTATTCATTGAAAACATCTCAGGTTTTATTTTTAAGCAGAGTCATGAAAAGCCTCTCCTGAGCAATAGCAAAGGCAAGAACACACACACATTTAAATTCAAACCCTGATGCCCCCTCCTGGTTAGAACCTTCTCAAAGTCTCAGGTTCTTCATCCTCAATACAGAGATAAATGCTAATATAGGAATCAATGAGTTCATATGCACAAACTCCTATCACAGCACCTGGCACATAGTAGGTGTTCAACAGATGTGGTGGTGGCTAGAGGTAATTTGCAATTAGTCACAATTCACGGGTAAGAGATTGCTATCATTCCCAGTACAGAAAACAAGTAAGTGCCAGGTTCCATCTGTATTGGGGGAAATTCAGTATACACTCTCCTTCCGTGTACATCAGAACATCAGTTCTTGCCCTGTAGCCCCTGCTCTATTTGCGCAAGGACTCCTAGCCTTAGTGAGAGACCAAATGTCCACTCCCTTCCCTGAGACTGGTCCTGTTCAACCTTTAACTGCAGCCCAGACAAACTACTGAGCTGGTCTTGCCTGTCAAGCACAGAAAATGCAACCATCACATGCTGATGACAGCACACTCACTGCTGGCTGCACAAATGTGCACTGGCTGGAAGGAGGTCTGATTGCCCAGCAAGTCCATTTGTTCCTTGCTTTAAAGTGATCAATCATTTGCTCGAATTTCAGTGAAATAGCCTGAAACAGAGACAGAAAAAAAGAGCCTAGGACTTGGGCACAGGAGATTAGGGGTGATACTCAGCAGAGGTATTGAACAGGCAGCCATGGCAGGAACACGAACTCCCCCCAGCCCTGGGCTTCTCGGCCAAGCTTGCTTCATGACTGAGTCTCAGCAGTCTGCTATTCGGGTTTCTGCTAAGTAAGGCTCAACTCCAGTCACTCACCCCAGCACACAGAGTCCTTGCCTTCCAAGCTCATTCCTGGAGTCCCAAGCTCAACTTCTGAAGAACCAATCCTTTCAGGTCATTGCAGGCAGCTCTCCTGTAGCTGCTGCCAATGAACATGTGTCAAAAACCTTCCACCCATTCCAACTCTCTGACCCAGCAACTCCACCTTCAGAAATGCAGCCTAATGAAATCATTGTAAAATTGGAAGTAACCTGATTATAACAATGCTCACCGACAATATTACAATAACAAAACAGTGGAAAACAACTTCTACAATTGGTTGGACTGCAGCCAAGAGCTGCAAGGAATGAATTAGCTCATCCAAGCAAGACAGATCATGAAGATGTGAAAAGAAATTGGGTGGAAGGGAGAATCAGAGGAAACTCCAGTAGTTAAAGATGAGAAGAGGGAGATGATACAGGGTGCAGGGGATGCTGAGAAGTCATCAGGAGAGTTAGCAAGTGTCTTGCAGTGAGAGTCTGTAAGAGGCCAAGTATTGTTGATACTGAAACATGGTCATTGTGCTGATCCATTCCAAAGGTCATCGCTGATTTGTGCAAGAGCAGGATCAGCAAAGTGATCATAACATTTGTCATATTGGTATAAGTTGAGAATGGGAGGGGAGAAAATGAATATAAAATTTTTTTTCGAAAGTTGTCATGACAGGAAAGATGGGAATAGGGAAATAAATACAGGGGAAAGAGGATGACACTTGACTTATTTGTTGGCTTCTTAGTGGGTGTGATGTTAGCATGTTCATATGTTATGAAAGGTTTGATTAGTGATGGTGAGGGCATGTGTGTCCTTTGTGGGTGAAGCCATGAAGGAAATAATTAGAACCTGGGGTCACTCACTGTTTTCTTTGGAGGTTTCTGCAGAAGAGGCAAGGGCAGCTTTCTGAGTATTTGGTCCAAGTTTCTTTGAATCCAGAGAAGAAGCTGTTCAGAGCATGAAACATTAAGATCATGAAGGAGCCAGGTACAGTGGCACACGCCTGTAATCCCAGCTATTTGGGAGCTGGAAGCTAAGAATCACTTGATTCCATGGGTTCGAGACTACCCTGATCAACATAGTGAGACCTAGTCTCAAAAAAAAAAAAAATAGCCAGCCATGGTGGTGTGCACCTGTAGTCCCAGCTACGTGGGAGGCTGAGGCTAGGGGTCATTTGAGTCTGTGGGTTTAGGACTACCCCGGGCAACATAGCGAGAACTAGTCTCAAAAAAAAAAAAAAGAAAAGAAAAAAGATCATGAAGGATCATGTTTACCATGAATTTATGATCAACAAAAGGGTGTAAACTAGTATGGTAAGTGAGAGCAATAAAAGGTGGGTGAAAGCTGGGTGATAGGTATGAAGAAATGACAGTAGGAACATAATTCTATATGAAATAGAAAGATAACATGGTTATATGGTTATAGAGCCCCAAGTTATGTTTAATTTATTGATTTTTGACTTTATGATGGTGGGAAAGGAATGTGAATTCAATAGGAATCTGACTTCAAATTCTAAGTTTTGATCTTTTTCTGAACCAGTGATATGCTTCAGGATACTCTCCTGATGGCAGACTGCAAGGTCAGTCATAAGAATACTAGAGAAAACAGATACTCTATGGTATTCTGTGTTACACAATTTTGGTTTTGTGTTTTCACACTCCATCATGTCTATAAAGTGACCATCTGAGATATCCAACACTTTATTATAAATATTTTGTGCTAGATGATTTTGCCCAATTGTAAGTTAATAAAAGTGTTCTGGGCATGTTCAAGGTAGACAAGGCTAGGAGAGGATGTTTGTTAGGTTAAGTATACTAAATGCATTTACAACTTAAGATATTTTCAACTTACAGTAGGCTTATCATATCATCCTAAATCAAGGAAAATCTATGTAAGATATCACTGGGTGAAGCTGAGTGAAAGGTACAAAGAAAATCTCTGCACCAATTTCTGAAGCTTCCTGTGAGTCTTAAATTATTTCAGAATAAAAGTTTATTTCTAATTGCATATAAGGAAGAAGAATAGAATAATGGCCAAAAGCTAAGCATCAAACTGAAGCACACAACTTCAGGTAGGAGAGAAAGGGGGAGAATGATGGGGGATGGTAAATCCCTGGGATTACAATGATGTGAAATTAATATATATATATAAATTTTTTAATTTAAAAAAAGAGAATAATGGCCAAAAGCATATGCTCTTCATATATGGGCTCAGTTTTGTTATCTATTATATAAGATAAGGAAAATTATAGAAGAGATTTTAAATCTACTCCACTCTTTCCATTTAATCTCTGTTCATAATAAATAATCTCTGTTCATAATTCCTTACAGGAATCTCCTGTAAGATTCCTTTCTGTCACCCTCCACTCCTTGTAGATGGCCATTTGAATACTGGAGTCTTCTTAGCAGAATATTTCAAAAACTACAGCTGACATATAAGATCCTTGTCACTATAATCATTATAATAGTGGTAGCATTTATTAATCATTTACTACTACATGCCAGACTCCATGTTAGCTGTTTTACAAAATTATTCTCACCAGAATTTTCAAAGGTGGGTATGACCAATTTCATTTTAAAAATGAGATTGAGAGGTGAGATGACTTGTCCAACATATCACAGCTAAGAAGTAACCTCGGCAGGATTTAAGGTAGAGCCATTTAACTTCAAATCCCAGGCACTTTCCAACACAAGGCATTTATCAACTGTTCAAGCTCCCTTATCTGACATAACAGTAAAGCCCTCCCCCACCCGCACTCTAGACACCATTGTTCATCTGTGAAATTGAGCTGCTGAAGTAAATAAAAGAAAATTTCCCTGTTCCCAAAAGGAATCCCCATCAACTTTAGCTTCCTCCTTGAGATATTTCTCCCACCAGACAATGATCTCTTAGTTCAGAGATTGCTAGCTACTCAGATGGATTTTAACCCCAAGCCTGGGACCTCAAATCTAGAAATCTGGGGGTGGCTTTGGCATCAGTACTGTAGCCAAGGTTGAGAAACACTGCCGTAATTTGTTGACCCTTCTTCTCCATTCTGGCTACCTCCCATAACCCCTCTCCCCAAACCTTTGAATCTCCCTTTGTAAACCATGAACCAGATGACCTCCCAAACAAGATTGTGAGACTCCCTTGTTTATACAATATCAGTAGTTCCCAGAGTACACCAGTGTCCATAAACTGGTTCATAGGGTCATTGCCAACCTGGTCCCAGGACACCCCTCCAGCACCTTCTTCAGGCCTCCAGATCAATATCCCAGACAGATTACTCAGCACTTTCCAAAGCTACCATGAGCTGTCATGCTACTAAGCCCAGGCTCAGACAGTTTCTCCTTTCTGCCCTGTTCTTTCCTTTATTCATTCACTTACATTCAAATCCTTTACCATTGTCCTCATACCCTGTTCTTACCTTCACTTTCTCACAATGCTTTCCTGGTCCCCTCTGCCTGAGAGGACCAGGAAACAGAACTAAGAATTCTGTTTTCCATGTTCCCATTTGTCTATTAGCTCTGGCCACATCTCTAGGACCATGAACTCCTTAAGAGGTCTGCCATGTTTTCTCCTGCAGCCCCAGGGTACAGTCTGTATCTAAAATAGTGACTTGATGTTTGTGGAACAGATGGATGGATGGATGGATGGATGGATGGATGGATGGATGGATGGATGGATGGATGGATGGATGGATGGATGGATGGATGGATGGACAAATGCTGTGGTCAGATTTCACTGAGAAAGTTCTAACTATTTCCCAAGTTGTTCTTCCTAAGATCAACAACAAGATCTCTTGACTAACAGCCACCTTAGTCAAAAAATCAAATAGGGCAGAGAAGTAAGGAGAACTGAGGAACATGTACGCAGGCAGGACATCTCACAATCGACATCCAGGCTCTCAAAATGCAGCTCACACTCTGAACAAGTCCCCAGAAATGTTGTGTTTGTCCAGAAAGTGCTTTTAAAGTGGGAGATTTCACAAAAAAAAAAATCCTCCTCTATATTTGCTCCTAAACTTGCAGAGAACCAGGCAGCCCTCTGCCTGCATTCCCACCAGGCTGCATTGTGAGGGCCTGGGTCATTAATCTGAGAGCCCCACAATCTCCACTCTGTCCTTATCTGCATCACTCTCTCTCAGGAATTGTTGCTACTGAACCCAGTCATCTGAGTTTGCAAACCCTGCTTTAAACAACCAGTTGGCTAAGGAGTTAAAATGCCTGCATGTGCTCACTTTTTGTTCCAAAGAGTAAGAGAAAGGATTGCATCAGCTCCATTTCTTTTCAAGGTAGGGAGTTTAATAAAAACCTGTTGGCACTGCTGTGTGGACTTACGCCTGAGAGTGCCAGGGTCATTACTTCAGAAGGAGAGTGACTGGGGGAAGGCATGGGCTGGGTGTGGCACAGAGGCTTCTGCAAGGGTGACCCCCACTTTCCCAGGCTGAGTTCTGCTCCTCAATGGGACTGTCTGCACAGGTGAGGAAGGAACTGGACTCACAGCGAGGGAAGATGGGCCTGCAGGAATTGCAAACAGGTTTGCTGGATGAGCAGCTATCTCGTGAAGCTTTAGCTCCACTCACTGGCTGCTATAAATTAAGCTCCAGGAAGTCAGCAAAGCTCAGGGATGCTTTCAGGCAGCCATAGGCACCCCTGAAAAGAGACACTCCAGTCCTTGTATTAGCAAAATCCTTGAAGAGAATCTCACTAGGAACACCTGCCCACTGCCTTCAGTCACCTTGGTGGTCATCTCCCACTTTACCTCCTGCCCCTGCTTAGGAACCCTTCATTTAGGAAAGAAGCTCGTTTCTTCTGAATTCTCACTGCCAAGGCTCAGATTTGTTTGAAGTTTACATGATTTCAGATGCCCTTTTAGAAAAAAACTTACTTAACTAGAAATGCATCCCTGAGGACAACAGCTTAGAGATGGGTGAGAAAGAGAGAGGAGAGATTCCAAAGGAGAGAGGAATGAGTGAAGCAGCCCTGGGAAGGAGCTGGAAGACACAGGGAGCACAGAAGCATAAAATTTTGCTTTAGGGAATGACCCCATACAGAGAAGCTCAAACAGAGGAGAGGTGGGGGGTCCTGAATGGCAGGGTAAGGAGTCTGGATTTTGCTGAGGTCAGGGGAGCATTTGATGAGTCTCAGTAGAGGAAAAAGAACTAAGTTCTGTGTTTTGCAAAGATTCGATGTGACTGAATTAGTGAATGAATGAATGAATGAATGAATGAATGAATGAATGAATGAATGAATGAACAAACGAACAAACAAATGAACAAACGAACATTCCTAGAGCACATCTACCCAGGCTTTTCCCCAATGGAGGTGAATGTACTTTCCCTCATTGTAATGAATGAATAATAATGAAAGTACGTCCGCTCATTGTAATAATTAATTACATCTACTAATAGATAATAGATTCATAATGCAAGAGGAATGTAAACAAATTAACATTTTTAAGGTGTTTTTGTTTTCATTTTTAGTTTTCCAGGTGCCACATGCTTTTGGTGTATTATCCTGCAAGGTGACCCTCTCATTACCATTTCACAGATGAGGAAAGTGATGCTAAGCAACTTAAGTGAAATCACAAAGTCACCAGTAAGAAATCTGTACTGAAATTCAGGTCTGTCTGATCCCTATGTCTATACACTTTCCTCTATTCTACTGCCTATCTTTTATAAATAAAAATATTTATTTCCTTTCTCTTCTTCAAGGAAAGACACTTTCATAGGCTAGCCATCTTCCAATATATCTTTCAATAAAATGAAGATGTTTTAATAGATACCATGACCTCAGCACCCATATTAATTTAAAAAAGAAATCTGTCCATCATGTAAAGTGTCTTACTCAGAAAAGAGAGCATACATGATTCAAGGGACAGTGCATCTGAACTGGAAAAATTACCCCAAAGAAACCTACTGGCTGCTGATGGGCTGCACATGAGAATCACCTCAAACAATGTTTTGAGGCACACATTTCTTAAAAGCATGAAGTGAAGGAGAATAAAAGTAAAGTCCCAGTCTCATCAGTAAGGACAAGAGTAAAAGTCTCACAGCTGGAAAAAAAATAAGTTCAAGCTCTTAATGTCTGAGTAGCTCTTTTTGAACCTCTGTTAGCACATTATAGAGTGGGGAGATAATAATACTACCTGCACCACACAAGGTAATGGGAAGACTGCCTGAAAAATATAAATCCCTATTCTATATGAACCACTAATCCTTAACACAAAAGAGAAAATCAACTGAAGATATTAGAATATACTTTCTTGTTCCCAAGCATCTAAGCATTTAAAATGAGAAAGCCCAGATAAGATAATGTTAAGTTAAAGAAATAGCTCACACTCCAATTTTGGTATTTCAGCATTTGACCCATTGTCAAAGGGCAGTACTTGGATGTTCTAGAATCTTTTCTATCTTAGCAAAAAGATAGCACCTTTTTAAATATATGCAGGCAGAGCCTACCAGTGAGAGCACTGGCCAAGGGAGGGGTATGATTCACATAAACTGTAATGCAACAGACACATCTCAGGATTGGGCAGTGCACAACCTACACAACCATTGATTACAGGTCTGGTAGGGTGTTAATAACAGGCGCGTTTGATCAAACTGAATTTTTCCCCAGGATTTCCCAATTGGGAAGGTGCGATCACTGGAATGGGGACTAAAAGTCCATTTGGTGTGAATATTCTTCTAAAGTACAGCACAGAAAACTGTCTGCTTTCATGTGAGGTTGGGTGGGAACCCTGTTTTCCCTTTCTGTGGAATGAGGTCATTAATTATTGATCTCACAGAGTTATAAACATTGAATGGTATCAAGACAAGGCAGGCTCTATTCCCAGGTGGAAAACTGCCATTAGTAAGGCAAAAAGGCTTACACAGTGCTCTACTAAGGCACAGATTTAGTTGCCCAGTCTTAATAGATCGATGGTCTCCCTGGAAATGCAGTTTCCCCTCATCTCTACATGCCAAAAGCCTTTCATTGCTGTAAAACACAAGTGTGAGATCATAAGACTGTGGCTTTCAACCTGGCCTTCAATCAGTGAGAAGCCCCTTCCCCAGAGATTCTACTTCAGCTGGTCTGGAAGTGGTAGTCAGACATCAGAATAATTTTTTTTTAATTCTCCAGGTAGAGCAGAGTTGAGAACTACAACAAACAAGGACAGTTGCTTAGGAGAAGTAATCGGCTCAGCTTCCTCCTGAGCCGTCTGCATCCCAACAGGCTTGAATGACCCCTCCCTTGGCCAGTGCTCTCACTGGTAGGCTCTGCCTGCATCCAGAGGACCAATGCAACAGGGATAGCCTCTAAAATAATGCCCCAATTTATGCAGAGTCTGTTATAATCACAAAGCACTTGCATAGACCCAACCTATTTTGTTTGATGAGAATGCTGAGAGGAGATGTAACCTCCATAATCTTCATTTCATAGTTGAGAAAAGAGGCTCAGTAGCAGGACAAGACCATGGTCATCTGCCAAAAGAACAAGGGCAGATGGAGAGTTCTACAGAGCCCTGGAAAGTGCTCTGGAAGGAGCTGGAAGCCCTGAGTCTCATGTTTACTTGGTGTAAAACAACTAATTTTCTCTTTTCTGCTGGCTACAGACCCAACCTTTCTTAAATGCAGACCATAAGATCCAGCCCCAATAGGAGTGTTAGGGGGTATGAAGGAGAGTGTTTGGTCACATATCCAAGACATGAGAGCCAATCTAAGCAATAACCATGACATTGCAATTTCTGACTATCGTATATATTTGCCCAAAGATCCAGTATTCAAAAGGAAGAAACTAAACAACTGGTCACTGAAATCCCAAATCAAATTTCCCTCATGTATCTCCAAAGAGTGGTTGCAAAGATCTATAGAGATGATGGATGAACTTATCTTTGCTTCTCCATCACTTTTCTAGTAGAAGAGGGTGAATTTCTGATACCTACTCAACCAGCCTCCAAGGCGCATTGATGAAACCATTTATTCCAGGGATTCTCTTAGAAAGGCATCCTCATATTTTAATCATGAGCTTCAGTAATTGCTTAATTAACATGATATTTTTACCTTTCTGGTGCCACTGCTGTATGTTGAGCCTGAGAATTCTAATGGGAACTCCAGCTGAGTTCACTCCTGGCCTTTCAAGAAACTGTTCAAAGTGGTTTTGTCATTCGCTCTGGTTTTTGGTAACTGGAGGTGGGGGGAAGACTGGAGGACTCTTCAGCACAAAGGGAAGAAGTGGGGTAGAATAATGTTTAAAGACTCTTATTTGGAACCAACAAGATATTGTGGAATCCTTGCTCTATATCAACTGTCTTGCTCAGGTCAAGTTGCTATCACAGAGTACCACTGACTGAGTAGCTAATAAATATAGCTGAGCCTTTTACTACTCAAAGTTCTAGTGATCAAGAAGTCTAAGATCAAGGTGCCAGTGTTAACCAGCGAGTGTTGGTGAGAGTCCCTTCATGGTTCATAGAAGGTCATCTTCACTCTCCAACTTCCCGTGGCAAAAAACAATAAGGGAGCTCTCTGGGATTATTAGCAAAGGACCGAGGGATACCCTGGAACCCCTAAACTTGCATACTTCTGAAGAGGTCCAATCATCCACATGCATACTCCTTTGTGAAAGATCTTTAACAGAAATGGCGCACATATTGAGAGAGAAAAGAAGAAAGGATATCCTAAGTAAAATACCTGGTTATCCACCGTCTGGTGGATAAATGTCAGTCAAACAGGTTGGACCTGAATTGGGGCTGCTAAAGCCCAAAAGATGGTCATAAGTCTTTAGCACCTCCTGTTGGGGAACCACAGGAAAAGGGGTGAAAACGACCAGGCAAAACTGGGATAAAAAGAGCAAAATCAAAGCACAAATCAAGGTAATGGTTACCATGGTCGGCAACTCCACCTGTCTCTCACCTGTGCATCTTCGAGCATCTTCCATGCTATACACTCAGTGAACTGGCCACTCATCAATGAACTGGTCACTCATCAATGAACTGACCACTCACCAGTGAACTGGCCTCTCATCAATAACAGGGTAGTATACTTGACTTCTCTGAGCTCCAGTGTCCTCCTTGGAAAACTGTGAGCAGAATACCTACACTAAAGTGTTGTCATGAGAATTGAGACCAACATTGTGTCTAGCACTCAAATACAGCTATTATTAAAGTGCTCACAAAACTCTGGGGAAATTAAATATAGGTCTTCATCAGAAAACATTTCAGGATGACTTTTTTTTAAATTGCAGCTTAACAGTGAGGTATTCTAGAGAAGAAATCTTGTCCCTTTTCAACTCCTCTCCCTGTGCCTGATGCCTACAATACAGAAGATCCTCAGAAAAATGTTGCTTATGTGAACTGGACAAACTGCCTGACCCAACCATCAAGCCTGACTTTATAGGTCAACTGTTCTGAATTTTCAGTCAGCAAAAAAACATTCATTAAGATATTGCTTCTTAAACTCCTGGGTGACTTTCCTCTAGATATGATTAGAGATGATATAATCTCTTTTTGCAATATATGGACAAGAAAAAGTTTCAGGCCTTTCATTAATCTCACAGTATTCTTGATGCCTGGAGTTCCCTCCCCCTTACTTTCTTCTAGCCCTCATCTGCTTCTTCTCTCATGCCTCAACCTCCATAAATTCTTCCTTGATCAGTCTACAAACGCCTGGGTGCACACTGTCCTCAGGGCACAGAATCAAAGCATCATGAAGTCATAAGAATATATTAAAGGCTAACTAGGTTAACCACTCATCAGATGCAATAATGCTGTCTCTACAAACACTCCTGCTATGTGCCCATCTAAACTGACTCAAACATCCCGCTCTCAAGTGGTCCCAGCCACCTTTGGTCAGTCGTTAGAAATTTAGATTTCATCAGATGTCTCTCCAGCTTCTGTCCCTTTCTTGCCTATAACTTTGCCTTTTGCAAGGCTCACCACAGGGATGACTCTGCCTTCAGTATTATAAACCTTGAATTTAACTTATGGTGCATGTATACCCTTACCCTCACAACCAGATGAAAAACCTCTAGCAGGCAGTCACCCTGTTTTTATGTTCTTAGAACTGAAGTAGTGTTTAATAAATAGATACTAAATAAATACTGGAAGTGCTTCTTGGCTAGAATGCCTACTTCCTCTTGGTCCGACTCATCCTATTGGGGCCACCATAAACAATCACTTCTCCTCAGGTGCTTAACAGTCAAGTCACGTAATGCTGAATAAATGGAAAGAGAAAAGGAAGGAGGAAGAAACATTTTTTAAAATTCCATCTTCAGGTGCACCAGGAGGCAATTTTCTTTTGCAGGCACATTATTTGCAATCCTGACAGTCACATATCAAAGGAAGGAACAATCTAAGTGCTGTCCATTCCCCTCCCAATATGCATGGGGGCTCACGCTGTCCTGGTGAGCTATGAACAAATAGAAAGAAGGGAAAAGAAATAGAATATCTCCCTAATTGCTGTTTGCTTGGATTATTTTGAAAGTGGTCAGAGGGCTTTCCACTGCTGAGCGCTTTATGCAATACATCCAAATTTCCACTGAATATTTAAATTTTGGTCCACTGTCAAGCATTTCATGGACCGGTTTTTTAAAACTAAAGGAAGATAAAGGGTCCCACACTTATCAAAAAAGTAAATTGAGTAACTGAATACTATCTAAGACAAAAGAACTCAAAGTTTGTCAAATGTACAAACTATTGCAATTTAAATCATATACAGTATAATAAACCTCAATTAACAAAATTAAAGGATAAAAATA
This sequence comes from Uropsilus gracilis, assembly GCA_004024945.1. NCBI lineage: Eukaryota > Metazoa > Chordata > Mammalia > Eulipotyphla > Talpidae > Uropsilus > Uropsilus gracilis. The sequence continues at coordinate 31,172 of PVHY01010288.1, read as the reverse complement.
AAATATTGGGAAATATTTGTACCAATTACAAAAATTCAAATTAAGAGTGGTCATTTGGGGTTTTTTGGGGGGTACCATTTGTTTGGGAAGTGGAGTGGGGAAGGAATATGACTAAATATTTTATTATTAAAATTATGCAACTAATGGGCATACGATCATATCACTTTGCAAAAGAATAATAAAATGGCATATTTCCTTTTGTCTCAGGTAGAAGGTAGCTCAGACAATCAAAAAATACTAATAAGTAAAAACACAACAGGAATAGAACAGAAGCCAGGGAAGTTCTAAGAGTCAAATGGCAAACGCTGGGAAAATGCTTCTGGAAGATGAATCCTACCCAGATTTTCAGGTGTTTTTGCCAAATAATCAGTCTTATCTACCTTGTGATTTGTTGAAACAACCATAGGAAATTGACACACAGCACTCAGAAAATATTTGCTGAATGAAATGAGACTTAGAAAATGACAAGACTAGAAATCAAAGTTGGCACAGAAGTTGAAATACAAAACTAATCTTCATGGCATACATTGCTCTTGGCAATTTATTTTGGCTCATGTATATAAAAACTTTATTTATAGGTGGATCAGCTAAATAGTGAACATCCCTTTTTGTCAAGTTTCTTAGTTGAAGACTGAAGGAGCTATCATTGGTTGATTTAAGCAGAGAAAAAAATGTATTTAGAGGGCAGTATGTATCTCAGATTTACCAAGATGGCTGAAGAACTAGTTTCAAGACCAGCCATGGATATTGTAAAGCATGCTAACCTTTGGGAACTAAGATGCCAGAAGCAATACCCAAAACAGGCCACACCATTGGCTTGGAGGACAGGATCAGGACTACCACCAAACACAGCATTACATCACAAGGTAACTGTTTCCAAACACTGCCACCATTATCTCTGCATCTTCTGATCTCCCTTTGGCACTGCAGCCAGAGAATTCTTTGAGAAGTCTAAATTGCAATAAAGTCTAGGAAAATAAGGAAAGGACAGAACAAGATATTTTCAGCTTCTAGAGCCAGAGGTAACTCAGCCTCCAGATGAGTTTCAAAATGGAGATAAGAGAGACTCCCCAAACTAAGAAAGAGAGTTGAGGTGATAAGTAACCCTAAAGGAAAGAGCAATATGTTATATAATGCCATAGCCAAAGTTTACAGTGAATTTATTTTCCAGTACCAGATTCAACATGAACTCACAGTGTTAGAATGTGCAGTCATGCAGCTACTGACCTCCCATGTTCAATCACTTTTAAATTCAAAGCAAACCAGGTAACAGAAAATGGGAGCTATTGCGGTTAAATATATCTGCTTCCATCTCTAATCAGATTCCTAAATTAAAGGAAAATGTCTTAAGGAATGTTTAAAGACTGGTTTCCTCGCTAAGATCACCAAATAGCACGATCAACAAAGAAATACCTAGTTTTAGTTCTCTATCACATTCTCCCATTAGGCTGAATTAAAGCCTTATCAACTGCCTTAAAAAAATTTAATAACTTATTTGGGGCAACCAAATAATTAGAGTTGGGTTAGTATCAGGTGTCATGATAATAAAAGAGAATGGAAATTCCAGATCTTAGGTTATTAGAGTCTACCACCTAAAATAGCCATTCAATTAATATTTTGCCTTCTGCATCAGATGTGTTAATAAGTAGTAGAGAAAAGGGAACCTTTTTGCAATATTGGTAGGTATGTAAATTGGTACAGCCAGGACCAATGGAAAAAACCACAAAAATTTAAAATAGTGCCACCATATATTTCAGGGAATATATCCCAAAAGAAAAAAAGAAAACAGGATCTTAGGGTGACAGATGCACTCACGTTTTATTGCAGCATCATTTATAATGATTAAGATATAGAAAACAACCTAAGTGTCTATCAGTAAAAAGAATGAAGAACAAGATAATACACACACACACACACACACACACACACAACCATTAATAGTGATGGGCCTTGAAGGTACTACTTTAAGTGAAATAAGTTAAAAAGAAAAAGACAAATACTGATTGAATTATTATGTGTTGAATCCTTAAAAGCCAGATTCGTAGAAACAAAGATTAGAATTGTGCTTAAACAGAAGCTAATAAAAAGGAGAGATGTAAGTCAAAGACTATAAGCTTCTAGGAATAAGATTGTAACTTCTGGAATCTAATGTTCAGCATAATGATATAGTTTATAATCCTGGTTTATATGTGAAAGTTGCTAAGTGAGTAAATTTTAAATGTCTTCATCACAAAATAGATATGATAAATGTGTGATGCAGATGTTTGCTAAAGGTATGGTAGTAGCTGTTTTGGCATTTATAAGAATACCAAAACAAGATATGGTACAGCTCAAATTTATACAATGTTATACAATGTTAATAGAGATATGGTAAATCTCAAACTTATACAATGTTATACAATGTTAATTATGTCTCAATAAAACTGAAATAAATATATTATAAAGTCACATTAATCAAAATAGTATGGAACTGGCATAACAAACATGTAGACCAAAGGAACACAATAGCGAACCCAGAAACTAACACACATATAGTGATCTTCAACAAAGGTACTAAGAACACACAAAGCAGAAAGCACAGTCTCTCTAATAAATGGTAACAGTACAATAGTGTCACATGTAAAAGAATGAAGCTGGACTCTTACACTCTTATACCATATACAATAATTAATTCAAATTCAGCAAGACAGAAAAATACTGCATGATGCCATTTATGTGAGGAATCTTATCAAAAAGGCAAACTCTTTAAAAAGGCAATGAGTAGAACTGTGATTTCCAAGGACTCTGGAGTTTAGGGGACTATGGGAAGTATTGGTCAAAGTGTATAGAGTTTCAAGCTTATAGGAGCAGCAAAACCTGGAATCTGCTGTGTTGTGTGTTACCTACAGTTAAACAACAGCACTGTATTACATACCCAAAATTTTCTGGGTGGGTGGGTTTTATGTTACGTGTAATTATCACAAGAAAAATAGTAATTACTACTATTAATTTGTGCTATTGTTACAATGCAGAAGACAGAAGGAAACTCTGTGGTGATAGATCTGTTTATGCCATAGACAGTGGCGATGGTTTCCAGAACGTATCCTTACCTCCAAACTCATCAAGTTGTAGATATTAAAATGCAAAGACTTTGTGCATAAATCACATATAATAAAGTGGCTTGAAAAATAAAATCTGAAGTTATAATTCACTTCACCATTCTTGACAAATAAACAGAAATACAATGATCGCTAAGATGGGACCATACAAATGTAAAATGTTAACTCAGCACAGCTTTAATAATTACAAATTAGATATTCTCATTGAGAGATTAGATTCTTGCACTAAATCACAAAGAACATTTTTGTAATTCGGAAAATTTATGGCTAACGGCATAGAGTTCCCAAAACACATTCTAAGTTACAAAATGTTTAGTACAAATGTCTACAGATGGTCCACTCATTAATTCCACAAATATTTATTGAAAGAAGTTTTGTGTTACATATTGATCATGACAACAGATGAAGCTTTGCACAATAATATTGCAAAGTAAGGAAGATATATTAGTTATACACTAAATGGAAACATTTATGCATTTAGACAGCTGAGAAAGCACCTAATTCATTTTTTACATTAAAGAGTTAGCTGATGCCCAAATTCATCTATAAATCTAATGTACTGCTAATGAAAATTCCAACATAGTTTGTGACAGAATGATATGGCAATTTTAAAATTCATATGTAAGAGTAAAGAGCCAAGAAAAATCAAAATTATCCTAGAAGAAAAGAACAAGAACAGGAAACATGCCTTGCTAGGTACGGAATAAAAATGGCAGAAACTGAGGTGTGCACCTATGGAAACATGATTATGATTATAAAGACAAAACTAGAGTTCTGATTCCTGGGGAATCATTAAATTATGTCAGAAGCACTGGTATACCCCATAAAATAAATTATATCACTTTACCACTTCATATGCAGTTTTATAAGTTCCAGATGGACCTAAATGTAAACAGCAAAATTTTACAACTACTAGGGAAAATCTATAGGACAACATCTTTATGACCTTAGCAGAGATGGATTATGGATTTTTTTGATCACATATAATCTTGACTATGTCAAAATTTAACTGAGACCAAATCTACCAGGAACAAAGTTAAAAACCAATCAGCAGTTTGGGTGCAGATCATTACAATATATATCACAAAGAATTCCATGAAAGGATGCATTTAGGAAACCTGGGGTCTGGTTGAGCAAAACAGACCCCAAAACTATATAAAGAGCTGCTGGAATTAAAATCACATCCTTCAGTTTGCCATGAGGGACACTTTCAACAGAATTGATACAACTATTCCCCTAGATTTCTGACTTACATAAGGTTGCAAGAAACTTATGTTTGCTTATAAACAGAGGTTGTCTCCCGTCTTCACCTCTCTCTGAAGATGGGAAGGACAGGTTTCCTCTCCACAAAAGTTTGATGATGCCGGCCAGGGGGCCATACTGATACTTGGCTTCCCAGTAGGATGTTTACTTAATCTCTGAGTTGATGATCTGCCTTACACTAATACAGTAGGAGAACAGAGAATTTGGGGACAATGACAAGGGGAGAGACTACAGGGTAAAGAGAAGGAAGACAAGAATTTCCTTTAGGTTTTAAGCTTCCAAGAAGGCTCAGATTTGGGGCTACAATCTTGCTGGTAATGGTTCATCATGAAGCAACAAGACACAGGGAGAGACCCTAGAAAATGCTACAGGACTCTCCTAAAAATAGAATGTGGCTAAAAAGTAATGAAGACGCAGAGATAATGTTCTGGAATAAGAGTGGAAAAGCAGGCTTCGACATAGGCAAGCTAGTAACAATTAAAGGAAAAGTTAAATGCAGTTAAGCTGGTATCTTAATGAGCTGAGATTTCTCACTTAAAACACTCGTACTTTTTTTAATTGATAAGTGATATTCCATCGAGTATATATACCATATTTTTTCATCTGTTTTGGGGTATTTAGGTTGCTTCCATGTCCTTGCAATTATATATCCAAGCACAGGTGTCCCTTTGTACCCACATTGAGGTCTCTTTTGGGTAGATTCCCAAGAGAGCAATTCCTGGGTCAAATGGTAGTTCCATTTTCATTAATTTGAGGGTCCTCCACATGGCTTTCCATAGAGGTCGGACCAGTTTACATTCCCACCAGCAGTGTAGTAGTGTTCCTTTCTCATAAAAATGACAAATTTGATGATTTTATGACAACATGGATGCACTTAGAAGAAATCATATTAGCAGAAATAGGTCAAAGAGAAAAAGACAGAAGCCAAATGGTTTCACAAATATATGGGATATAGTGAAAAAAATAAAAGCCTTGAGGAAAAGTCAAAACACGTTAAGCACCAAACTAAAGCACACAACTTTGAGCAGGAAGGAAAGGGGGGTATGGGATGGAGGGGGGCGTAAATCCCTGGGATTACAATGATGTGAAATTTATATATAAATAAATTAAGAAAAAAACGAATAAACTATTCAAAGAATTTTTTAAAAAACTAGTACTTGGTATCCATGTATATAATGAATAATTTCTCATTTTTATATACTTACAAGAATAAAACGGATGTTCTGATTATTGAAACATAGTGACTCAAACAACAATCTTTATTTTGTTGCTTTTGATTCTGCAGTCTTGGCAGGACCCCAGTGGGGACAGCTTGTATGTGTGCCATGTGACACCTGCTACAGTTGGAATGTCCAAGGTGACTCCTTCTTTCATATGTCTGGCACTCCATACAGGGTGGCTAGAACAGCAGGAGGTTGGAGGGACTCTCAATCTCTCACTCTGTGTGTGTGTGTGTGTCTGTGTGTCTGTGTGTCTCTGTCTCTGTTTTCTCTGTGTATCTTCTCTGTGTCTGTCTCTCTGTCTGTTCTATCTCTCCATGTATCTCTCTGTCTTTATCCATGTATCTCTCTCTTTCTCTTTTTCTCTCCCTCCCTCTCAGCTCCCTCCCTCCCTCCCCATGGTCTCTCCACCTGGCTGGCTTGGACTCTCTCACAGCATGGAAGTCTCAGAGTAGTTGGATATCTTACAAAGCAGTTGACTTCCTCCAAAGAGCAAAAATAGACTTTGCATTGTTTTCTTCGACCCAGACTGGCACAGTGTCAGTTCTGCCACATTCAATTAGATATCCTAGAAAAACCTGACCTCATTGTGCCAAAACATAAAGATGTTCTTCACAACATTGTTTCTCATATCAAATAACTCAAGTCTCTAATCAGTAGTGTTGAAATAAATGAAATGGTATATTCATAATGAGTCAAAAGAAAATTAACAAATTAGACTATTATTTACCAAAGAGAATGGATCTAAAAGCAATGTTAAGTGATTGAAAAATCTTAGGCTATGGAAAAATTATGCAGTGTTTTAAAAACACACACTAGAACTACATATTTTTGTGTGTGCACATACATATAGTGAAAATCATAGACTGTAAGAACACATATCAAAATAAAAACAAGGAGTGCCTCCAGGAATGGAGGGAAAAACATGTTCTGAGAAAAAGAACAATGTAGAATTCAACTTTGTGAGGCTTCAATTATTTTATTTTTTTAATTGGTAGCATTTAACTATACTACTCTGAAATATTCTGAAGTTTAAATCTTCATCAAAATTTAAAAAAATAATAGAGTCAACCTGTCTTAAAATAGCAATCTAGGCAGGTGGGGTCCAGACAGTTGAGAATGGAAATTGTCTAAAGCTACAGAGGGCCTGAGATGTTATCTTATTTGCAAGTATCCTTGAAAAGACAGTCCAAGGCAAAGCCAACCCATATCTTTACTCATGGAATTTTCAGAAATGCAAGTGACTCTGGAGAACTGTCTCCAAATGAGAAACTTTTGATTTGTGAAGAGGTAGTCTCATTGTAATAAAAATATTCTAAGACTAATTGTTATGGGTATTAGATAAAGACCTACACTTAAGCTTTTTACATTTAACACACTGCTTTGCTTATCCTAACTACAAACCTGTACAAGCTAAAAACCGTAAAATCAAAAGGATGAATCTTTTGCACAGACCAGGTTAGTAAGATATTGATGATTCTGAAAAAAGCTAACTTGTAACAAAATAATAAAACAGTTTTACACCTCAAGTACAATGTTTCTTAAAACATTAAATGTCACTTTAAAATTTTATCAGGAAGGAAAAAAACAACCACATAAGGCCAGAATATTTAATGGCATTCTAACCCATAAATATACTATACTATAAACAAGGTGCCACAGCATAAAATAAAATGAGCTATAGATATGCTTTAGAATTAACTTCAGTACACATTATGATGCATAATGGCTGCTAGAATCTTTAAACAACTCATAATGTATGTTTTATTTCCTTATGTTAATACAAAAAATTCAAAATCCTGTACAAAGTTTTCTAAAGGCCTACATTGAAATTCCAAGAAAGTCAACATGAATTTTGACATAAGGATAATGATAATGGATAGTCACATAAAACATTTCCATCTATAAAACAAAGCATTTTTTACATGTGAAATATTAAAATGCTAATTCCCAAACAACTCAGAAGTGAAAGAGGACTCATCTATACATATATATCATGTCCCTGTCTATTTAGGAGCTTTTGAGTACGTGGTGAGGGCTTCCCAGGACTTGATTATTGAAACAGTGGGCAAGACATACATTGTAAAATCCAACTTTACAAAATTTGAATCCCAAATCTGTCACTCTACAGTTTTATAGCTTTTAGCAAGTTGCTACTTCTACAAGTCTCAGTTTCTTCATCTGCAAAATAAAGAGAATGATATCTGATTTTTATTTTCATGGTTAGCACTATGTGTGGCAAATAGTAGACTTTAACATTATTTCGGTAAATTCTGGAGTTTCTACTTAATATTTAACAGTTCTAAAATCTTTAGGTTTTTGGGAGAGTGGCATGTGAGATTTTCTTAATGTTTGCACAGGAGAATATATGCTACCATTCCCTCAGTTTCATCTTATATAAAAAAATTCCAATTTGTCGGTTACTGTAGAAGCACATGCTAACTTTTATGTTTCAAATAGCATGTTTAGAATCTTAATAGTATGAATGTTAAACAGTATGGTCAGAGTGTGTGGTTTTGAATTGTAGCTTATTAGTTACCAGTAATCTTACTCCATAATGTAGGTCATTCAGAGAGAGACGTGGTAGATAGAATCTCATGAGAAAAAGCATTTCATTGTGCTATTCTTTACCTAAGTTCCAAGAGAAACATTATCTTGTATAAGAGAAACCATTCCATCAACCAGAAAGGAAACCCACTACATTAACCTTTCCATAATAAGCCCAAAAAACACCAGAATATGGCCTGGCTAATAGGAAGATCTTGAGGCAAGAAGCTAACACAGGTGAGTTATAGTTCCATTTATTCTTTGAATTTGCTGCATGGCCTTAGGAAAATCATATTCTTTCTGGTCCCTGGGTCTCCGTTTATCAGCCAAAAAGAGTTTCATTTATTCTAATATATTTTATTCTAATATTTATGAAAATTTTTTATGTCAGGGTTGGACACTTTAAAAAAATCAATATTAACAATCTCTGCCCATGGCTGACACTGTTTCCTTCCCTATTGCCATTAGCCCTTTTACCCCACAACCATCCCAGATTTTAAAAAGAGAAGCATTTTGTTCAGGTTTCAATACACCTAGCCCTAATAAATCATGATTTTTCTGAATGAATTATGACATTTCTCACCCCTTTGACAAGTGTTCTCTTTTCCAGTTTCCCTTGCAACTCAAAGTAGCTACACAGAGCATTTCTGGGAATTGGGCAAAAGAGAACATCAGGTGGCATCTCAAATAATTTTTCTTCACAAATAAAAGAAGAGCTTTAGCTCACATACTCTCCTCTTTTCTGTTTGGTCTACTAGGGATACAGTGTCTGGCACTTTGGCAACCATTTTGTAAACATGAAGTTACAAACCATTCTGAAAATGGAAAAATCTTGAGTACCGAGTACTATTATTGAACCATTGAATATAACCTCAGAACTTTTTTCTGATTATATATGTATATATAATTGAACCAGAACCATTGAATATAACCTCAAACTATGTAAATCTGTCATTATAATATGTTACTACTGCTTGTAGCTAACTGCATTAATGGGGGTTTTCCATTTGATAGAGAAGGTAGACTCATGACTAGAAAAAGTGCCATTGCATTAAATAAATACTACAGCATAGGCACAGATAATTATTTCTGTTTTAGCTAGCTCTAAGCTGTAGCAAAGACAAAGAAAATAGATACGAAAAATGAATTGGAAAAAGTACGCAGGTCAAAGTCAAATATCAGTACTTGTGGGGCGGGCAGCAAGATGGTGGAAGATTGAATATGCTGGGTTTACATCCTTCACATGCTCATAACTACATCACAGCAGAATAAATGGATTAAAGTCTTGCATGTGAGGCCAAAAGTCATAAAATATAGAGAAAATGCAGGCATACACCACCTCACATTAGTTTCAGTGATATCTTAAATGACAAGGAAGACAAAAAGCAAAAATAAACAAATGAGCTACATCAAACTTAAAAGCTTTCTGTATAGTGAAAAAAACTGTTATTAATACAAAAAGACAACCACTGTATGGGAGAAAATATCTGTACATTATACATCTGACAAGGGGCGAATATCCAAGATCTACAAAAGAAAGTCATAAAACTCAACAAAAAGGAAACAAGGAATCCAATCAAAAATAAATAGGCAGTAGAGTTAAACAGACAGTTCTCCAAAATAGACATACAAATGACCAACAAACACATGAAAAAAATGTTCAATATCACTTATCATCAGGGAAATGCAAATCAAAGCCACAATGAAATACCACTTCACTCCAAAGAGAATGGCCCTTATCCAAAAAAAGAAAAAAAAAAAAAAACAGAAGCACAAATGCTACTGAGAGTGTGGAGAAAAAGAAACATTTGTGTACTGTTGGGGGGCGGGGTCTAGATTGATCCATTCCCTATGAAAAACAACACAGAGGGTTCACAAAATACTAAAAATAGATCGACTATACTCCTAGGTGTCCAGTGAAAGAACACAAAATCACTAGAGGGATAGATACACTCCAATGTTCATTGCAGCATTACATACAACAGCCAAGCTATGGAAACAACCTATGTGTCCAGCAACAGAGGAACAGATGAAAGTGTGATCTATAAACATGGAGGAATATTACTCAGCTATAAAATAGATGAACTCTTGCTATTTGTAGCAACATGCATGGAACTGGAAGCAACCGTGTCAGGAAAAGATAGACAAACCCCAGATGCCTGCTTTAATTATATGGAACATAGAAAAACAAGTAGTAGAAACTGCAAAATTAAACTAAAACCCTAGAAATAAGACTACAGAAATGTGGCTACTAAAAGGGGAGGAAGGATGTAGATGGGACTGGGGCTAGGGAGCAATCACAACAGTCTATACAAAATATGGGTTTTGATGGTGGGTGTGGTATAATGGCATATATCTTCAGAGGGATGAATCTGTTCCCATATTATATAAAAAAAAATAAACTTTTAAAAAGACATATCCCAAATTTAAAAAAGAAAGCAACCAAAACAAAGTGTCATCTTGGCATTAAAATAAAAAATTGCAACAACTATATAGAAATACCAAAATTCTACAAGAAAAAGGTATAACAATAATGACCACAGTTAACTCTTTTATTTAAAGAAAATTGCATGTATTCATTACAACAAAAAAATAATAATTGAAGTTTAAATGATTAGACTATAGTAGAAGATAGTAACTTTTGTTGTTCAGGTGGAATCATTTTTTAAATAGGTATATTCATTGAATATATTTCCATTTCCTTAAATACTTCATTGTTAGAATATTTGTAAGGAAATTCAGATAACTGTCACTCTCTTTTATTGTAGTAATAATACTTAACACACTTTAAGCATGCAATACATTATTATTGATAGAAAGTTGCACAATTTCTCTAGAGCTTACTCATAATACTTGGCTGAAACTCTGTTTTATTGGATTGCAACTTCTTACATCCCCTCCCCTCAGTAACCACTCAAGGCAACCATTAATTCAGTCTTTGACTTTGAGTTTTACATTTTTGATACCTCATCTAAGTAGAGTGATGCAGAGTTTGTCTTCCTATGTCTGGCTTACTTTCCTTAGCATAATGTCCTCAAGTTCACCCATATTATCACATAATGCTGAATCTTCTTTTTGAAGGTTGAATAGTATTCTACTTCCTGTATAACATTTTCTTTATCCATTCATGTGTCAATAGACATTTAGAAATTACAGGGAATACAGTAGCAAAAAGCATGAGAGTCTTAATATCTCCTCAAGATCCAGACTTCAATTACTTTGGATATATATCCAGAAGTAGGACTGCTAGCTCAAAAGGAAATTCTGTTTTTAATTTCTTGAGAAGTAGCTACCCCATTTTGCATTCCTGCTTACAATGTGCAAGGCATCCATCTCCTCCACATCCTCAAAAATATTTGATCACAACTACCTCTTGTTGAGTGCTTCCTTTGACCCACACTCCATTCTAACATCCCTACGTAACTAACTTAGTCTTCAAATAAATCCACTGGTTTTGTGTCATGGTTAGCCCTAATTTACAGTGGAAGAAAGTGATGCATAGATAGCAAAGAGACACACGCACATTTAAGTAGCTGGTATTTGAACCAAGCCAGTCTTTGCCAGAATTGATGGGTTTAACCATTATACTACACTTTTGAAAAGCTCTTTTTATTAAAAGTTACTCATTCCTCTTATTATAAAAATAAGAATTAACCTCTGATTATAAAAATAGCTGACTCAGTTTGTATCATAGTATTGTAGCTCCCATTATATGATAACAAAATCGCTCTAAATAAAATGATAGTTAATCATTCTGCCTTTTATTAAGCAAGAAAGAATTCATATTCCATTCTTTTCACAAAGGAGTAATTAACTATAAGAGAACTAATCAAATATGTATAAATCACGTGCCCTCTTCTCCCATGCTGTCTGTGCCAAGTGTGTTTTCTGTTCAGAAAGCAACTGACATCTAGAGGCATGACACGGAACTGCACAAGTACACTGTTAAACAGCACAGCTCTGATGGGTACTATATATAGTTTATGTAAGTTACACTGTCTGGGGCTATACTGAGTGGCAGCTCTAGTGACATCCTCCTTGCCCATTCTTGCCTTCTCATCACATTTCTCATCTCTTACTGGTTCTTTTAAAATCATTGAAATGTTCAACCAAGTGACTTGGAAACAAAATAAAACTAGGACATACTTATACACAGTATATGAGTATATGTACACACACACATGAACTGGCACACTAGTCAAGTTTTATTTCCATTTGTCAATGAAAAAAAATATATATATATGAAGTGAAACAAAGGTCATCTTCAATACATTACCTTCTGGAATCAAACCTCCAAAAAAGGAAATATTGAAAGACTTGATTCTATAGTCTGAAGATTATTATGATTTCTAATTTGTCAGGAAAGTTCAGAAAGCTTCTCAAGACATCTAAGCACAGAAAGACATAAGAGCTTTGAATTCATCTTGTAATCAATGCCTGAGCTTCCCACTGCCATGAATAAACATCACTTTACTGAATGTTTACTCTGTTATAGGTATTGCGCTAGGTGCTTTATATACATTATTCCCTTTCACATGCTCAGTGTGAGCGGCTTATGTACATGACTCTGAAAATCTGTGCCTACTTGGGGCTGAAAGGAGTTAGCAAGTCACAACACATACTATTGGTTGTCTAGCCCCTTCTTCCTTCCTAACAGGGCACCAACTCCATTAGGTATCCATTCCTTCATCAGACCATTCAGTGTGAGCTTCATCTCAAGTTCCAAGAGTACATATTTTCAGCCTAAATTAATCGTGATCATCTCATTCTGTCCATGGAAGCCAATTCTGTCCAGTGAAAAGTGAGAAGTTTAATGTGGGGCATCTAGGAAAGTTTTTATTAACCCAACAGAAGAAACACATAAATTAACTCATTTCTTCTTTTAGGTATTGTCATGCTGGCATGGTACCCAAAACTGCTGCTACCAGCTCTCTACACACTTGAAAATCAAGCCAATGGCTGAGAAGAATAGAACCAAGACACTCCCAGGAAGGTGGAGGCAGAATGCTCAGCATCTCCAGACCTGTGAGACAATAAATAGGCACCACTAGCCCTTCCAGTGACAGATGCAATGATGAAAGAATAATCAACTGTCTAGAAAATTTAGAACAAAAACTGAGGTTGACCTCTGCAGAGGCGAAGGCACCGGTGAGTACTCTGAACCACCCAGCTCGCTTCTCTGAATAAGTACATTTACTGTGTCTTAGTCCCTGCCTTTGATTTTGTTAGCCCAAGATGGTTCCTGTGCTCTCCCTGCCAGACTCATTGCCCAGTGCATTGGCGAGGGACAAGTATAATATAAACACAGAGAAGGAAGTAATCTGAGTCATTTCTACCTTAATAGAAAGTGTGGGTCAGAAAATAGCTAAGGTTAAACCAAGTCTGGGGCTCATCATAATTCAGCACCATGGGCAACAAAAGAGGGACAATAAAACTGAAATATGAGACAGACAAGAGATAAAGGGAGAAGAAAGAAAATGCTTAACTCCCAGGTTCCTCCAAAGGAATTTCAAACTGTCAAGGCTTTTATTCACCTTTTCATTTAGAGCCATTTATCTTCCTTATGCCATCCAAGCTCTTTCCGACAAAAAAGCCACTCTCCCTCATACATGACAGTGCAAATTACTTCTTCCAAGGGGCCCAAACCAGTTTGTTTTAAGTTCTATAGTGTCTTTCAGTCATGGGTGGTAATCATATTTCTGAAAAGCATTTTGGGGTGTATGCAGTGGGCAAAGGCCACCTCCTTTTCTGGTAAAAATCAGGCAGTTCATAAGGCCAGGAAGACTGTGGCTCTGGACTCTTCCATGTGAGTTATACAAGTAGAAAGCGTTTTCATCCTACCAAGACCGGAGTGAATACTTGAAACCTACAGAAGTGGAAACTGATAAAAAGTTTGGTTGTGATGATGCATTCCTCACTGCACATGCCTAATTAAGGGTTGTCATGAACAAATGAGAGCCTACATCAGAGTTACTGTGAAGACAAGCCACGGTGGAAGTTGCCCAAACCATACATTGAAGACAAAGATGAAAGTTTGTGAATGAGAAGAGTACACTGTGTGAGTTTATCAAAGAGGCATTCAACCTATGATGAACCTAGAGGCAAATTTATAAGTATAAATGCAGGCCACCCTCAAACAACTGAAAGTGGAACTACCATTCAACCCAGCAATCCCAATACTGGAAATCTACTGAAAGGATACAAAATCACTAATAAAAAAGGACCTGTACTCACATGCTTATTGCAGCAATATTTACAATTGCCAAGATATGGGAACAACTCAAATGCCCCAAAACTGATAAATGGCTGAAAAAGATGCGGTATATTTACACAATGGAATAATGCATCAATCAAAGAAGACAAACTTATGTCATTTGCAGCAACATGAATGAGCTAGAAGAAATCATCTTAGGGGAAATTAGCCAGAAAGAAAAAGAGAAATATAGGATGGTCTCCTTATATGAGGGATTTAGGGAAAACAAACAAATGAACAGACAAGGTAAATTTAAAACTGCCAACAGAACTGAAGCATAGATCAAGAGAGAGGGAGTCGAGTAAAATCAGGGGAGGTGAAGGTAACAAGAGATAAAGAAGGTGCACAGGTGATAAGGTGATGGGAGAATATTGGGACAAACAACAATGTAATGTTTATATATGTATATATGTATGTTTATACATATGCACAATCAAAATAAATAAATAATTTTTTAAATGCAGGCCTTAAAGACTTTTTCTTTTGTTCACATGCTAACAGATCCCTAATTCCATTATGACCAGCCCTATTCTATGATCTTCATGGAGTCCCCCCGCCATGTTTGCTATTTTTTTTTTGAGTATTACAATATGATGTATATTACGTTATATTATGGCTATCTGCTGTGGGTACTACCATACTGTGTGTAAAATAGTGCTATACTATTACATCATATAATACTATTTTTAAGCTATAGCAGGCAAACATACTGCAATGTTCACATTTCCAGTAAGTTTTATGAACATATGTCAGGATCAAAAGTCCATGTTTACTCTAAATTGAGCCTATGGTATTGTTTTAATTTTAGCAGGAAAAGAAATTAATTTATATTTTTTAAATAAATATTTTGCTCTATGCAAGAAAGTTTTGTCTTCCTCAGGATGGAAATAGAAAGATCCAGGAATAAAAATAGCATATCTGAGGCATTTTAGAAAGAACTGACTATCATACCTGAGTGATCAGAGCATCAGGGACACTTCTGCACAGAGTGACAGATATCAGGTGTAGACAGATAGTCTCAGTCCCTGGTGTATGAGTGTTAGGTAAATCTATATGGTCCAGATGAGCTATCAAAGTGGAGCATTGGGATTACTAAAAACAGTTCGAACGTCAACTGAACCTAGGAAACCCTAGGTTAAGGCAATAAAACACACTTTTTTTCACTGAAACTCTTCTTACACTTTAACCAGTTCCTCTGCATTGTGGATTTCCAAGAGTAGTAACAAATGATGTAGAATTCTCCAAACCAAAACATGGTTAGGAAATTCTTTTAACATGAAACAACTCTCTAGACTAGTATTCTACATTGGGGAACACTGGGAACTTGCTGCAAGTAATTCAAAGAGAAGATCATTATCTTGAAGCCTGTGCTTAACCACAAATGTAATAACCAGATGATAAAAGACAAGGGAGCTAAGAGACCTTTCAAACCTAAGACTTCTATGACTCTGGTTATGTTTGTTAATGTGTTGAGTGGAGAGAGCATAATATTTGAACAGCAGATAAGACAATTTAACTGAGAGAAAAGTCTCCAAAGACTGTTTATAATGTGAAATTATCTGAGATTGACTAAAAGGCATAGACAATTATAGCCCTTAATACAGATGATGAATCTGGACTTCTTTTTATAAAGTTCAGTAGAACAAATATTATTTTGAAGAACTTTGCTGCATCAGTCCAAGAAATAGAAAAAAAGGAATGATTTATCACAGTCACTTTATGCAAATGATTCTTTTCTTGGAAAAAAATCTTGCCCTAAGTCCTAATTTTCTTCCCTAAAATTTCAAAGCACTATTTTTAAATTGAGGGTGGAAAGCAAAATTTCTACCTTGATTCACCTTGTATGAATGACTGACCCTGTAAGAGTTTAGTACCATTATTAGCAGAAAGCAACTGCATATACAGGGTAGTTGGTTGTCTTTTAGAAGGAAATCTAACAGCAATCGTATATTGGCCTCCAAATATTTATCTCCTGCAATTACATGCTATTTTTAAAAAGGGGAATTAAATCAATTCTTGGATCAAATTATTCCGCAAATATAAATCTTCTGCTAATCCAAAAGCAGCATTAAATTGTTCCTTCAAAGATAACTTCCTATTTAAGTGGATCAGTTCGAACTTAGGTTCTCCCTCATCTACCAACCTCCTCCAAAAAAGATGATTATTCTGACACTATTTTCCAAAGAAATTTTGAACACTTAAGCACTCCATTTATAAAGTGCCACAGCAAGGCACCTAATACCTTCAAGTCTGGAACTGGGTTTCAGAACAGACTATGATCTCATTCCTGTGATGCACAGGAAGAAACTATTAGGGTGCATAAAATAAGTCAGTGTAGCCTCAGGTCTCTCCAATTAAAAACATCAGGGTAGCTAAGACATATGTACCTTTTCACATTTCACTCTCCAAACATAACTAGTAGTTGACATTAATTTATTCCTGTTGAAAAGACACATTGTATTTCATTTCTGTTCTAAATGCATTTCTTTCTCACTTGAGATTAAATTTTCTGTCTAGTCTAAATGCAGAGGAAAAGGTAGAGTTTTAAAGTTACATCCTCCTATTCTATATTTAGTCTCCAAATCTATCTGAAAATGTAGCCTACCCTGAGAGTACAAATAATTCTCAACAACTTGGTTACTAAACATTGTAATTGTGCAGCAGTGCCTAACACAGTGTCTCTCACATAATAAGTACTGAATATACATTTGTGAAATGAGGAACAAGAGCAGATATGGGAGTTTTACTGAAACTAGCTAGAAACACACCAATGTTTTACTTTCTTTCATTTATATATTTAAGAGATATTTGTCAATCATAGTACTATACTACCCAGTAGAAATACAGTTATAAATAAAACCTAGTCTCTATCATCCTGCATTTTTTTTTTCAAAGAACAAAAACAAGACCAGTGTTCCTGGACTACAAAGGTTAGAGAGAAGTATACAAAGGCCATATTATTACAGAATCTCACAGGACATGTTACAAGCCTAGGTCTTTACTCTGAGAGGAGAAAAGAAGGGAGTTCCTTGAGCAGTTTTTAAATAGGTAAAAGAATTCAAAGTAATTTGCATTTTAAAAGGTCTCTCTGACTCACTGTGAAAAATGAATTGTTGAATGGCAAGAGAGGATGCAAGAGTTCTGTCACTATTAGGTTTTTCTAAAGAGAGGAGCTCAAAAAGTTCTGCGTCATAGCTGACATGCTCTTAGCAAGTCCACTGAGTGATTTTACGGGCTCCATGATAATCCTCTTGCCCAGAAAACCCCCTAATCTGCCATTTCTATAATCGTATTAAACATGAAAAGGATGTTCATTCTTTGATTCAAGGAAACTTTCAAATTTAAACATTCCTGGGAGGGCTGCTTTGATAAAGGAGAGGGAAGAAGATTGAGGAAGGCCATAGTGTGGCACAGATGGGGAAAGGGGTGACTAAATTTGAGGTATTAAAACTACTCCACCATTGTACCCAGGACTGACCCTGGTGCCTTTAACCACACACATTTCTCTCATAGACTACAACTACCCCAACAGGTGTCTGAGAACCAAAATCAATCACTTGATATGTCAAAGGCCTGGAGTACATTTTCTCTGACCCCACTTTTGTTTGCTTCCTTTCGTCAGTTAAGATACTTTCATTGCTTCTGAAACTACACTTCTAAATACAATAAAATACATTTCTGCATGAAGGAGAAATTAATAAGCCAACTTTCGTATAAGTTAATTTCTTATTTTTCCTTGGGCTTTTCAATGCTTCTATTGCATTCATAAAAATAATGTAGAGAGCTTTCTGAAGGGTAATTAAATAAATTACTTTAGTTTTTACCCAGTAACTATGCAGCTTACAAAATAATTTCTCTTTAGTAGCTTGTGAATTACACTGGTCTGTTTACCACATATGGAATACTACTGACAGTCTCTCTTGCAAGTCTTAAACTATAAAAACAGTTTTTCAATACAGGATGATCTATTTTATACAAGCTCAATTGAACCTTGAATTTGTTTTAAATGAGCTAAGGAACTTCAGGTAATTGATCATTTGGTTTTGTTACAGTTCAGTAAGTGGTTTCTGCTCTGGGCAACAGAACCAGAACATTTCAGGACCACGGGTAGAGCCTGACTCCCACCACTAGCTGCATAAAAATATTTACAAATTTCTCAGGCTTCCATGATTCTTAGTCATAAATACAGAAACTCAATGCTAAGTGTAGAATAATAATGTTTAAGTGTGCGTGAGTAGTTAATAATCAAAAGAATAACTGCGACTTTTTCTATTAAGAGACCTAAAGTTAGGCAAACAAGTGAAATAAAACCCTGCAGAAACTATACTCTTGAAAAGACGTGTAATTGAAGAAGCTTTCCAAAAGCTGAGAATCTATTAAGCTTTGTTCCTCCATATACCATCATACTATAATAAGATTCATACATATTTCTTGGAACTTCAACTCTTATTAACAGATATTATGCAACTAAAAGTAATGTACAGAGGCCTCTTATGAACTCAGCTTAGACAGAGTAAGGAGTATATTTTTTTATTTTACAATAAGTTCCACTGAGTTCTAAAGCTTAAGGACTTTGTCAAGTCTGGACTGTAAGGTAGTTTACCAGGTTACAATCATCTTATTCAGACAATGTGAAACTATCTTTTCAAAAACAAATAGGAAAGAGCCTAAAGATTACTTTATCAAAGTGACTGCATGAAATATTGACAATAAGCCAGTATTTAAAAATACTTTACATTCCTCCATTCCATATAAAGGAAGGCAACATAGACCTAAAAATCCTTTATCAGAAATCCTTGGAGCCATGTATGTTTCAGAAATCAGTAATTTTTACATTTTAGAGACACTGTATTACTTTAGAATAGACTTGGAAAATGCATGATCAACCTTTTACTCATAGAGCAAAACCTAAGAATGTTCAGTGAGTAGGATTAAAAACTAAAATAGCTTCACATGATCAGATAAATCATTTTTGCCAGGTGTAATAAAATCAGACAGTTGAGGGTTTGCCACCAAGATTATTTCAAGAAAGCAATTTTTCTCAACTTTTGGACTTCTAATTTTTTTAATACAAAACAGTGAATCTAGATTTATTGAGCAGTAGACATTACAGGAGCATTAAAATTTAATATTTACAATAAAACACTGAGGAACATTTTATTATTTCCATTTTATAGATGAGAAAATGTAGACTCAAAGAAATTAAATAGCATGACTAAGGCTATGCATCAGTAAGAAGAGTAATCAGGTATCAAAAGAAGGTTTTCTGCTTCCACCACCAGTGCTGTATGGTGCATTCTCAGAGGCGAGCTGTCAGGGTACATAAGTGGACAGTCATCACTTCCACTTTCATTCTATTCAGACTCAGAGGACAGAAGAAAGTAGTCTGATGTTTTAAGGTACCTAAAAGGTGGAAAAGTCTGTTATCATCTAACCTAACTCCTAATATTAGGCGAGAAGGACCTGAGACCATGTTACTTATTTTGTCTGTCACTTTACAAAGCTTCTATTGCATTTATTTTTTTATTATTTTTTTATTTTATTTTATATCATTATGTACCCTGGGGTTCTTCCACCACCTTATCAAGCATGAACCATCATCTTAGTCTTTTGTGCCCCTCCCACACCTGTTTTTCCCCCTCCCCTTCTCATGCTCTACGCTTCAATTTTGCTAAAAATTAGTTTTAAATTTTTCTTGTCTGTTTGTTTTCCCTTTGTCCCTCATATAAGTGAGATCATCCACCATTTCTCTTTTTCTTTCTGGCTTATCTAGCATGATTCCTTCTAGCTTCATCCACATTGCCACAAATGATATGTTTGTCTTTTTTGATTGGTGAATAATGTTCCATCATGTACTTATGCCACAGCTTTCTATACCATTTGTCTATTTGGAGGCATTTGGGTTAAAGCTTCCACTACATTTTATTGTGAGAAAAAAAGAGAGTAGTGAGCTAATATTTGTCAAGAAAGCTAAATGTTATGGTGTATTTATCCACCATCATCTTAAAGAATAGTTTTATCTCAAAAATAAATCTCCATCAGCATAAGAAAATTTTGAGTGGAGGAGGTGTCCTTGGACCACCTGTGTTTAAACAGTATGCAAAAAAATGACCAACATTCATATAATAAAACAGCATGGCTGATGAGCTAGACTTGAGTTTACAGATCACTAGATATTTTTTAAAAGAAAGAAAAAGTTCATTATGTATGGATATCAATTCCATTTGCATCACTGACTTTTCCAGTGGCTATCATGGGAATGTGACTATGGTCCAAATTGACTGTCTGTTTGGCCAGAAGTTCCATACTGTTAGCCTATGTCAAAGGCAGATGGAATGTGAGAAATGAACAAATTCTCTGAACTAAGATGTGCCAGTGTGTTGAATAATAAGAAATTTGACCCTGTGTATGAGTCAGCCAAAGGGGCCAAACAAAGGGAAATTGTTTCATACAAAGCTGGTTGGGAGCAGAGACTCCTGGTAAGGGTGAGGTTTGAGAATCCCACTTACGAGATCAGCACAACCTTAGGCAAATTACTTATCTATTGTTTCAAAACGTTGTCTATTAATTCAATAGTACTTTCACAGTAAGAAAATAATTGTGTGAACTGACAAAAGTTGCCTTTACCATCAATTAGGTTCATATCTATGCATAGAGGATACGAAAGTCAGGAAAAAAATTATCAGATCAGCATATGAGAGAAGATTGTGTCAAAGAGGGTGAGTTAGCATTACCCTTCATGAATCTGTCATTACTGTGACTTTCAGTTTCCTCTTATTTCTCTTCAGAATAGCCATTGAGCAGGATTGCTAAGATACTCATTTTTTTTCTAATCCAGCCTTGAACCTACTACAAAGTATATGTTCAAAAATGTTAACTATCATTTCCTATAAACATTAGGTGCACATATTTTCTTCAAATCACAACCTAAGTAAGTTCACCACGATCCTTAGAAGTAGTATTTTCTTTTGATCCAATTTATGTGTTTATTTTTCTGAACACATTAAACTCCCAACTCTCTCCTCCTGTGGGGAACACAGTCTGTTAACTTTGGATCTAACTGAATTGAAACAGCCTGTATCCAGGTGATAATCAGGATATCTCCTCAGGAGGAACTCAGACACTGAGGAAAGCCCAATCTGGTGCTTGGGAACAACTTGGCAAGCTCAGTAACATATAGGGAGGGAAAGAAATATGTACAAAAAGGAGTATAGTGTCCGGTGTCCAGCTGTAAGTAAAGCCACTCGGGAAAGAGGAACAGGACTGAATCATGATGATCATGATGATCATGATGATGATGGTGGTGGTGGTGGTGGTGGTGGTGGTGGTGGTGGTGATGGAAATGATAAGGAGATGTTAACAGTACCAAATAGAAAAACGGAATCCCAAAAGTTAAGGGGATTGATCAAGCTAATGAGGTAGAGGCTGAATTTAAATTCAAATCTTAAGAATCAGGTTCTAAAACTATTGTTCTTAACCCTAAAACAATAAGGTTCATTGAGTTCTCACAAAGGGCCAGCATGGCCTACTGCACTGTCCCTGGAGCAGGACCAGCTGTTCCAAGTGTGATTCCTTCACATGTCCTCCACCAATCTATACAGAACTCAATTATATTTTTAACACTAATGACCAAGATTGATTCATGAGGACCTAAGGTCATTATTTGATCTACAGTCAAATGATGCCCAGATTCTCATAGATTGAAAGGTCTACAAGGCATTGCTGATGGAAGTCAAGTAAAGGATTAGAAAATGACTCAGTAGGAAAAAAATTCCCTGGGGAATGGGGGGGTACTCTTCTTAATGGTGTTCAAATGCCTTCTGGCATCCTACCATGTTCCTAGGAGTCCTTGACTTTTCACAACCATGCCAGTGGTTGTCACCTGCCACAGAGTTAAGACTTTACTTTAAGGGATTATGCAAAAGCCCTCTCCTCAGCTGGACTTTCCAGCAAGTGTTGGCAGCGACTTGCATGGAATGATTTGCTGGACTCCAAGAAAGTCTTTGTACCAAAACCACATCCCTAATATCTGAACTGCCATTCTTAACATTTCTTTGACTTGAGCATTTCCTTCCCCCCAGCACTCCAGCAAAAATAATAGAGTACATTCCCCCAGATGTCAGTATAGCTCTCTTCTTCATCCCCTGACCTTTGCTCAAATGTCATTGATATCTTCCCTGATAATCCTTTTTAAAATACAACTGCACCACCACCCTGCCCCTCTCTTAATTTTTTTTCAAATTCTTCCTACAGCACTTACCATCATCTGATGTATGAATACCTTAATTTTTATATTTATTTTTTCACTCCTTCCTGTTTCCAACCTGAATACAAATCTATAGAGGCAGAAATTCTTATGTTTTAGGTTCATACCTTTATTCCCAGACCTAGATCAGTGCCCAGAACATAATGTGTTTTTTCAAAAAGTATTTGTTGATTGATTTAATCATCAATCAATAAATAAATGATATATTCAGTATAAATTTGCCTGAGGATTTTTTCCTTTAATGGTGAGGACCAGATGTGCCCCAGTGAATGTATAATAAACATTGCTTCCTTCATTGATGCATGTATTAATCATTATATCTCCCTATTATTTTGCCTACACTTGTATGTGTAAGCATAAATGCAGGAGTTGTTGAAGTTTGCATTTTATTTCCTTCCTCTACATTTCCATGTCTTCCGTTCAATTTCTCAAGTCAAAGTTGCCTATGGGAACTTTAAATTCTGAAGAACCCATAGAGAGCACAAATAAAAACCCATAAGTAGAAGATGTATGTGTAAAAAAGAAATAAAAAATAAAAAGAGCTGTGTGTATTCTATACTATGGGCTGTTGCAATGAGTGTCTTTTGGAAGCACAAAAAATTCCCTTCACTTCAAGATATTCTTTCAAGAAAACTGTTAGGCCCAAAATTAAATTTGAAGACACTAAATACTTTGCATAGGTTTATGCAAACAAATATTATATAGATTATTGTTCAGGTCTTAAAATTGTATTAATAAGCTTCCTTGCATGTGTTTTTTAAATGTTTCCATGTTATATAATGTGGTTCTATTGTACTTCAGAATTATGCATGTCCCATACGTGTCCTAGGTCCAGGGTTAGCTCTTTTTTCTCTGCTAGAAAAAATTCCATTGCATTAAAAAAGACATAGACTGAAGTGAAAGATGACCACAGTGCTAAACAGGGGCTGAGAAGGAGAGGAAACTGCACAATTACTAAGCAACAGGCACAAAATTTCAGTTGAATAAGCTCTAGAAATATGCTGAATAACATGTACAGAGTAAATAATAATGTATTATATACTTAAATTTTCATGAGAATAACTTCATATTAAGTGCTCTTATCAACACAAAACTGCTCAAAAGAAAATATCTATATATACTGATGCTTCTCTAACATCTCTCTAAATCTGATCTCTCCTGTTGAGTCCCAGGTTTATAGATTGCTCCCTGTACACCTCACACAGGTCTGCCAGAAACAAATCAAACACCACAGGTCCAAAATACAGCTCTTGATTTTTTTTGACCAATAATAATCAGTTAAGTAGGTATGTTAAAAGTAGCATTTTTCAGAGTCCTTCTTAAGCTAGAATATATTGTTTATTTCCAAGAGTTTCCAAGGCCAGTAACATACATGAGAAATAGTCATCTGTAGAAACCAAGGGAAATGTTATCCTGGAACCAAAGAGCTCTGAAACAAAACCTATGGCTTCCAGTGAGAATCAAACTAATGAAGCCAAGTGTGCTGGCTTGGAGTGAAGACATTCCTAGAAGCAAGAGCATGGCAGAGAGAAGCTGGCTGCCTACTTAGAGCTGATAACCGGTATATAGAAACAGGTGTGATATAACTAATTTCAACTTACAAAAATAACAATGAGAATCTGCAATATGACCTGATGCCTTCATTTGTGAACATGATCAAGGACTTATAAGATCACAAGAGTCAATTCTGGGTCAAGAGAAAAGAGACTGACAGTCTCACCACCACTCTATGCTGAATTTGCTTTGTTTTGTTTTGTTTTTTGTTTTATTTTGGAAAAGAAAACTGATAATGAGCCATTCTTACATATTGGAATTTAGTGCTAAAATATGTAATTTTCAAATTGTGCCCTTTCTCCAGAAATAAAGCCACACATGTATGATCAACTAGTCTATGATAAAGAGGCAAAAATCATATAATGGAACAAGGAGAGTCTCTTCAATAAATGGTGCTGGGAACACTGGCCTGCAATATGCAAAAGAATGAATCTAGACTACTCCTTCTCACCATATACAAAAACCAACTCAAAATGCACAAAAAACTTGGACATAAGACCTGTAGCTATAAAATCTAAGCAAGAAAACATAGGCAAAACACTCCATGACGTAAACGGCAGAAACACCTTCCAGGACACATCTATACAAGCAAAGAAAATGAAGGAAAACATAAACTGCTGGGACTATATGACACTAAAAAGCTTCTGCACAATAAAAGATACAATAACTAAAACAGATACCCAAGCTAATGAGAAAAAAAAATTATTGCACTCTACTCAACTGATAGGGTTCTGATATCAAAGATCCACAAAGAACATACAAAGCTTAGCAAAAGCAAAGCAAAAAGCCCAGTCAAAATATGGTGAGAAGAGTTTAAAAGAAACTTCTCCAAAATGGCCAATAGGTCTATGAAAAAATTCTCAACATCACTAATCATCAGAGAAATGCAAATCAAAACCACAATGAGATTACCACCTCACACTGGCAAGAATGATCCATATCAAAAAAAAAAAAATGGGCAACAATGAGTGCTGGCATTGATGCGGAGAGAAAGGAGCACTTTTATACTGCTGGTAGGAAACCAGTCCAGCCACTATGGAAAGCCGTGTGGAGGAACCTCTAACTAATGAAAATCCAACTACCATTCAATTCAGAACCCCACTTCTGGGAATCTACCCAAAGGACACTAAACACTGATTCAAAAGGACACTTGTGCTTGGATTTTTATTGCAGCACTATTTACAATATCCAGGATAAGGAAACAACCCAAATGCCCCAAAACAGATGAATGCATCAGAAAGTTGTGTTATCATGTACACAATGGAATATTATTCATCAATCAAAAAAGACAAGTTTGATGCATTTGTGATAACATGGATGGACATAGAAGGAATCATGTTAGCAGAAATAAGCCAGAAAGATAAATATTGGATGGTCTCACCTATATGCAGGATTGCCAGGCATGGTGGCTCGTGCCTGTAAGCTTCAGCCTATGAAGCAGCCGGGGCCAGGGATCGCGGTTCGAGTCCCACCTGGGGCCCGTAGCAAGACCTAGTTCCAAAAAAAATAGCTGGGTGTGGTGGCACACGCCTGTAATCCCAGCTACCTGGGAAGCTGAGGCTGGGGATGGCTTGAGTCTGCGGTACCCCAGGCAACATGAGCCTGCGGTTCCATGGACAAAAATCGCGAGACCTAGTCTCAAAAAAAAAAAAAAAAAAAAAAAAAAAAAAAAAAAAAAGAAAAAAAAAAAAAAAAAAAAAAAAAAAAAAACCACCTATATGCAGGATTTAGGGAAAACAAACAAAAGGACAAGGAAAATGTAAAACTGTTAGCAGAACAAAAGCATAGAGCAACAGAGAAGGAAGGTAACACAAAAACACAAGAGATTAAGATGATGGCTCATGTGACAAGGTGGTGGGAGAACCCCAGGGTAGACAAAGATGCAATATGTGTGTATGCAATCAATTTTAAAAAAGAAAAGAATTTTTTAAACATGCACTTTCAAATTTGACAGAATCTCCCTCTCACTTCATATCCCCCCCCCCACTCTGTTCCTTTTCATAGCATCTACTATTCCAAATTCATGTGGATTCTTAAATAATGTTTTCCAATACTTCTACCACAGGATCATAAAAGCTGGGAGGTGAGGGTCTCAATTCCCCTGCTTCTTCCAGGAAAAAGTAAAAGCATTTTTATAAAACGATAGTACATGTGGCTCAGCAGTTAGAGGACATTAGCACATAAAGAATTCCATTGTAGCGACTGTGGCAGGAGACTCTGGGCATTTTGTTGTTGGGAGAGCTATGGTGACCACATCTGAGGGGAGAAATACTTTACTGTTCAAATATTAACAAGGATGTAAAACAATGGTCCCTCATCTTAAAAAAAAAAAAGCCTATTATTAGTTCTGTGGTGCTAAGTAGCATCACTTGTCTCTCAAAGACTCCTCAGTTCCTCATGTGCAGTCCACGAGAAGACTCTATACAGACTCCTAATGGGGGAGGGGATGAGAATGAGAAGTGATTCCCTCATAGTATAAGTAGAACTAGTCTGGTGTGAAGCTGATCTTGGTTCCCAATCTGACTGGTAGACATGGCAATTCTGTGCTCTTCTGAGTAAATTACTTAACTTCTATGAGCTTCTTTCCTCATAAAAGAAATAACGATGAACAGGTCTAACATGGAAAGGTTAGAATGAGAACTATTTATTTATGTATTCATGCATCGCAAGCACCAAAGTGGTACCTGTCTCAGGATGGGTCCTCATTACTGGAGGATTAACTCAATTCCTATGCTATGGTATATTTTCAAGGTTTTGCCATTTAATACTTTCTTCATTTTGGATCCTACAGTAAAGTGCTTTCAAAAAGGAGGAAAGATTTATCATCAGAATAGATTGTAGTTTCATAAAGCACAATGAAGCATGCAAGAGGCTCTATCAAAAACCATAAGTAAGCCACCACACATGTATTATGCAGTCAACTCTCAATTCTTCATCTAAGGAAAGAAAGCAGATGAGTACAGCTCACAAGAGCGAATCATCAAAACAAATCTCTTAGACTCACCATAACCTTTGCATTGAATTCAGAATATGGTGTGAGGGACTCTCACATCCAGGGAAAGGGACTTCCACGTACTTTCCATAGGAAATCCAACTCAGGATCATCCTGCCTACCCACATTACCTGTATCTCCTCCCACACAAAAGTCAAGCAGATTCTCAATTAGACTGATTCAAAAGAGCAGTGTAAACTGGGCTTCACTTACTCCCCACACTCCCCCCCAAGCATAGAAATGGTTCAATTCCTTAGCTAAAATCTGCATGCTTGGTAGGTACAAATGAAGTGATACAGAAATATCAACAGAGTAAGTGAGTCACCACAGATAAATCAAAGCACAGACAATGACGATCTGGGTGTGATGTCCTCTGGCAATAGTTCATAAGACTAGCATGATGACAGAGGGGTAGCAGTGGAGACTATGTCAGCGTGGCCTCAGGCCTAGATAATAGCTGCAGGAATACAGCCTCAGCAAGCACTAGAGTGGGGCACTGCATGGAAACTAGAGACACAAAGACCTGTTAAACTTTAGACCTTTCTTTTGAAATTCCTCAAAAATGCACTCTGCTGCATCTGCATAGACAAGCCTCTATGGTTTAAAATAAACAAGCCTCTATGGTTTAAAAAAAAAAAAAAACCCAGCCAGGCTTGGTGGCACACACCTGTAATCCAAGTGCTGGGAGGCAAGAGGCCAGGGATCACTTGAGTTTGTAGGTTTGAGACTACCCCCAGCAACATAGTGAGACCTGGTCTCCAGAAAGCAGCTGAGCATGGTGGTGGGCACCTATAATCCCAGCTACCTGGGAGGCTGAGTCTGGGAATTGCTTGGGTCTGTGGGATCTGGACTACCCTGGGCAACATAGCGAAATCTAGTCTCAAAGGAAAAAGGAAAACACCCCAGATGAAACACAGTGTCCTCCAAGGCTGTGGAATACAGCTTGGGGAAAAAATATAAACATGTTTCAATTGCTCCTCTCCCTGCCTCATACTCTTTGCAATGTGTTCCATTAAGAGGTAGAATTTATTTCCCTACCTCACGCATCAGAACTGAACCGTGACCTGCTTAGATCAAACAGACTACAGCAGAAGTGACTGTGTACAAGCTGCAGAGTCTAACATGCAGTGGGCTTTGCAACCATTCGCACACTCAGAACTTTGTCCAGCAACATGTGAACAAGCCTGGATAAACCCAAGGAGGATGGCAACCCATACTGAGCAGAGTAGATTTCCCCACGGAGGCCATCCTACTTAAGCAGCCGCAAGACCGGCCAGCAGTATAAAGACAAATGAGTTCGCATAGCAAAGAACAGGAAAGCCTTCTAGAAGGGCCCAGCCCAAATTCCTAGCCCACAGAACTGGAAGGTTCTAAGTTACTAAGATTTGGAGTGATTTGTTCCCTAGTAAGAGCTGATTGATACACTATCTTAGGAAGAGCTGCTTGGAGAACAAGCTTCAGTTTACAACATGGATCACCCTGAGTCTGACTGGAGGGTTTCTGGGGGGAAAGGCTGACTTTTGGGATAAGAGTAAGCAATTTCTGAAGGTGGGGAAATAATACTAATGAAAGATTGAAACTGTATGCTTTTTCTGACCAGATCCTTGTTTCTTAAAGCTGTAAAAATGTTCTCCAAGGACACTCATAGGTGAGTGAGAAGAAAGAGGCAGATTTATTCAAGAAAGATGAAATAATGGGTAAGAAATAAAGGAGAAAGGAAAGCAAGATCCCTGGACTGAGAAAGTCCAGGGTAGGAGTAGGGAAATTACCAACATGGCTGTCCAGGGAGCTTATTTTAAAAGCTTCCTATGAATATGTTAGTCTTTAATCATGATTGGTTGAAGTCACAGAGGAGAGAGCTCTTCTGTGTGACTCTGCACACAAACCAGGTAGGCATGCCTGGGAAACGTGCCCAAAACATCCAAGAAACTGCCCTATGTCTTGTTAATGTCACTTCTGTACTTTGATACCTGAGACCCCATGTGGGCTTTTCAGACAGTCTAGATGTGGTAGAAAAAGTGGCTCGGAAGCTAATTTTTCTGAAGGCCCTCCTCAGAACATCAGTCTTTTCTTGGAGATCACCTACCTGTCTCACCTCTCCCTAGGGGGTCCCTCTGTCCTTGGCCTCAATGCCAAGACCTGGTGTTACTTCCTAAGTCACCACCAGGTATTGTTTCACCTCATAATACCGTGGTTGTCAGAAAGAGCTAAATTTTTAGGACTTTTTTTTTTTACATTTGTTAATGGCAACATGGGGAACTATGGTACTTTTCCCAAGAAATAAAGTGATATTATCATAATCTCCAGCAAAGTGACTTCTTCCAATTCAATGACACTTCATGGTCTTGTAGAACTTGGCTAGAGAAAGTCTGACTGCAGGCTTCTGGGTATCTCTCATGTGGAGACTCTCTTGTAATTTGATGGCATCAACCACTGGGGAACTCTTGGAGCTCAGAATGCCTTTGGGAATTGGGCTAAAATGACCACATTGTTTTCATTTTTACTTACAGCTTCATCAGTGGATTCCCTGAAGAGAACAAGATTATTTTGACAGCAGCAGCACTTCACAAAAGTCCTTGTCAAGGCAATTTACTTCAGTCTTGTAAATTATAATTTAAGAAGAACTATCAGAATCCAACGTAAACCTTCAAGCCTTTTATAGGCAGCAGACCACACAAAATTGTATTGTTTCTGTTCCTTTAAAAAGAAAATTACTCTGGAACTATGGAGAATGCTGTGCTTCAGTAAGAGAGGAAATAGACAAAAACTAGGCTAGGTGATAACTGTAAAGTGGGTATCAGTTAGAAGTTTGGAAAGAGGGAGATTTGTTTTGTTTAGAAGTAATTTTAAGGGGTAGCGGGGGTGAGCAGAAATTTAGGAGAATGTTTTGAATCTTGAGGATGCTCAAGAGGTTCAGTTTAGGGAAGGAAAATAGAACATAGAAACATGTAAAACAAGGTAAAATTCTTGGAACAAAAACCAGTTCAGATAGAAGCTCTGAACTGGTCATGTCTGCTCTAATGATTCATAAGAGAAAGAAAGAAAGGAACAGCTGAAAGGAAAGGTACTCACTCTATTAATCCTGAAAGAGGATGTCATGCCCATGACAGTGCTTTGGATTTTGACAGGGCTTATATAAGACTGTGCTCCCCTCTCTTTGGTCCTCACCCTCCAGAGACCATAGAATGACAAAAGCCTCCATTTCCAGGGGTACCTGCATCTTCCCAGACCATTCTGATCCTGGCCTGCCAGACAGGAAGAGCTTTGGACTAATGGGTCTCTGATAAAAGCAGCTTGATGGAAAGGAAAAAGAAATGAGAGGGCTTTATAGTCAATACCAGGTTCTGGAGACACAAAGACAATGAGCAGTTGACCTTTTGGGTGACTACCTCACGGCTCAGCTCTCATGTGAACATCGGGTCTCACCTGTTCTCTCAGAGTTAATGTATCATAAGAGCTCTCTGTTCATTCAGACAGAAAAAAACATCATCTCTTCCTGGCAGTGTTCTCTCTACCTTACGCTCGTCCATCGGTGCAACTGATGCTCAAAAGAACATGCTTAAGGATTTGCTTTATGCCTATTTCAAGTAACCAATAACCAGCATTGTGACTGGACCCATCACTGCAATTCTTGTTATGATTGCAAGATGCTCTTCAGGAACAGAGAAGATCAGAGTCCATTACTTACAAGATCTGTGTATTACCGAGCACACCTAGGCCACACAGTCACCAAAAGAGATAGAGAGAGAAAAAGGGCACTGGGGTTTTGCTTTCATTGGGGTTGAAAGAAGGAGCCCAGAGTTTCAAGAGATTTTGCTTTTTTTGGTGAAATTAAGTCATAAGATATCATAGTTAGGATGTAAAATGCAGAAAGAAAACAGAAAGAAGGGAGGGGAAGAGGAAGGAAGGCCAGGAGAATAGAAAGGGGGAGGGGTGGGGGAGAGAGGAAGAGAGGGAGAGAGGAAAAGACAAAAAGAGG
>PVHY01010287.1:0-52494 GCA_004024945.1 Uropsilus gracilis | reverse complement strand
TGGCCCATATAAAAAAAGGGGGGGGGGGGCGGGGGGCAACAGCAAGTGCTGACTTGGATGTGGAAAGGAACACTCATACACTGCTAGTAGGATTGCAAACTGGTCCAGCCACTATGGAAGGCTGTGTGGAGGACCCACAAATTACTGAAAATGGACTACCATTTAATCCAGTGATCCCACTACTGGGAATCTACCCAAAGGATACAAAAACACTAAATCAAAAGGACACCTGTACTCATCTGTTTACTGCAGCACTATTTACAATTGCCAGGATATGGAAACAACCCAAATGCCCCCAAACTGACAAATGGTTGAAAAGAATGTGGTATATTTATGCAATGGAATATTATTCTGCAATCAAAACTGACAAATATGAAGCATTTGTGATAAACATGGATGGACCTAGAGGAAATCATATTAACATAAATAAGTCAAAAAGAAAAAGACAGCAACCATATGATCCCACCTATATATGGTATATAGGAATAACAAACAAAAAGCCAGGAAAAAGTCAAAATAGACTGATAGTGGAACTGGGGCAGGCCAGGATGAGGAGGAGGAGAGAGAAATTGGTGAAGGGAGGAGCACAAGAAAATTGAGATGAAGTTTCATGGTTGATAGGGTGGAAGGAGAACCCCAGGGAATGCAGTAATATAATATGTATTTATATTTATAAAGTATATAACATACATGTGTACATGTGTATATGCTGCATATATCCATATATGTAGAATGTAATATATACATGCAATATATATGTAAACAACAAAATGATTAATAAAAAAATCTCCTGGACACAGAGCATTTCCCTCTTCTAAAAGTAAAATATCTGTTTGCATTCCACTATTTAAAGGTAACACTTCTTGTTTTCCTTTCTCTCAGGAGGGAAATTCCAGTCACATTATTTAGCAGGTTTTGGGTAACTGATACAAATGAGAAGATCAAACTTTTTAATTGTTCTGTATAATACCAACGCACTCATACTTTTAGAACATTATGTCTCATAATTTTCTGGAAATTTTTTTATAATGCACCAATTATTTTAGTTCCTTAGCTTCAATTTTAATAAATCAAACAGTATAGATATTTCCATGGAAATCCTTATTTTATTTCATCTTTAGTTCTTTAATGAAGATATATCTTTTAAACAAATTCCAGAGACGTTCACAAAATTTTGGGATGTGGTAAGTTTGTTAATTGAAAAAAATAGTAAAAACTAACAAATTATTTTGTTGAAGGTCAGCTTTTTTTTTTTTTTTTTTTTTTTTTTTTTGAGACGAAGTCTCACTATTTTTGCCTGTGGAACCACAGGCTCACGTTGCCTGGGGTACCACAGACTCAAGCAATTCCCAGCATCAGCTTCCCAGGTAGGTGGGATTACAGGAGTATGCCACCACGCGCAGCTATATTTTTTGGGATCTAGGTCTCGCTAGGTGCCCCTGGAGGGACTCGAACCACTATCCCTGGTCCAGGGCAAGGCTTCCTAGGCTGCTGCTTACAGCATGAGCAATCATGCCTGGCCTGAAGCTTTTCATTTTACTAATTATAATGACCTAACATTATAGTGGGACCTAACACTAAAACCTAAAACTAATGTTACAGGTAAGGTTAAAGGCAAAATTGCAATAAACTGTCATTAATCTTATTTGCCATCAGTAATTCTCCTTTGAATTCCTGAAACCATGTATTTTCCCATGTTTTATAAACTTGAGTAATCGCCAGGAACGGTGGCTCGTGCTTGTAAGCTTCAGCCTATGAAGCGGCCAGGGCTAGGGATCGCGGTTCGAGTCCTGCCTGGGTTCCATAAAGAGACCTAGTTCCAAACAAACAAACAAACAAACAAACAAACAAACAAAAAATAGCTGGGCATGGTGGCGCGCGCCTGTAATTCCAGCTACCTGGGAAGCTGAGGCTGGAGATTGCTTGAGTCTGTGGTACCCCGGGCAATGAGAGCCTGCGGTTCCACGGGCAAAAATAGCAAGACCTAGTCTCAAAAAATAAATAAATAAAAATAAACTTGGGTAATCCTAAATAGTTTTGTCAACATAACAATAAAGAGAGCAATTGAAAATTTCACATTGTTGACTACAATAGAATCTAAGAAACAAAGAGGTGTTTCTGCCATTATTTGAGGGTGCCATTATTTGATAATTGTCATGCTAAATGCGATAACTGACAACTCTATTCTATCTCTAAGAATAAAGTAAAAAAAATCAACAAGTAGATAAAAATAAAATGTCTATATAGTACAAAATTATCATAAACAACTATAAAATATGTGAAGCTAGCTTAAAATTTAAGTTCTCAACTTCTAAATTGAGAGTATTGTATATTTTACCAATGAAAATCCCAGTATTGCCACCAACCACCTCTGTAACTTGACCAATTTAGTTAACCTTTTCTTGACTCGTCTCTTACATCTGTAATTAGACACTAATAATAGCTCCTACACCATTGGATTGTTATGAAATTGAGCAAGTTAACAAATATGTAATAGAAATTTGAAACATAATGATATAAGAAAAACAGATGCACAAATCAATGAAGCAGAATTAAGAGTATAGAAATCAAACCACACATATGTGGAAAACTAATTTATGACAATGAGCCATGACCATTCAATATTCCATGACCAATAAATGGTGTTGGGAAAACTGAAACCACTAACATCATACATCAATATTAATACAAAATGTATCATAGACCTTGATAAAGACCAAAACCCACAAAATATGTAGAAGAAAATATAGGCAATCTACTCCCTGATATTAGACATAGTTATGTTTAGAGACTCAATGGCAATAGCAAAGAAAAACAAAAAGTAACAATAAACAAACAGGACTACATGAAACTAAAAAGCCCCTACAGCAAAAGAAAGTCATCAAAACAAAGGACATTCTAGTAAATGGGAGAAGATAGTAGTATATCATGCATGTGACAAGTCATTACTATCTAAAATATTTAGAGAAAGCTGAATAACCAAAGACAACCCATCTTTAAAAATGGGCCAAAAATCTTAATAGACACCTTTCCAATGTAAGACCAACTAGTGATTATCAGAAGGGAAGGAGGTAAGAGGTACGTAAATCAGGACAAAAGGGATAATTTTATGGTGAAGGATAAAATTCAGCTTACGATTAACTTCATGTAACTTTAATTAACTACATATTGATTTTTAATGATATGTACCCGAAACATATTATAAAGTCATGCTACTTCAATGAAAATAGAAATTTAAAACATTATATTAGTATTGTCCTTATTATTTCATTTCAGAAATATTTTTATCAAATTACACAGAAAGGGTAAGATACCACTAAGACCTATTGAGTAGGATTTATTGCAGGGAAACAAGGATGTCTCAACATTCAAAAATCAGTAAATGTAACAATGAATCAATAAAAAGAAAAAGAAAAATCATTCAATTATATCAGTATCTGTTGAGAAGGCACTTGAATAAGGTCAACATCTATTTATAATGAAAATCCTCCAAAATCATGGGAAAGAAGGGTCATACCTAAATATAATAAAAGCAAAATATGATAAACCCACAGCCAGTATTACTACTCTAAGTGGTAAAAAATTGAAAGTCTTCCCTCTGAGATCAGGAACAAGACAAAGTTATCCACTCTCAACACTGCTTTTCAGTGTAGTTCTAGAAAACCTAGCTAGAGCAATAAGGCAAGAGAAAGACATAAAAGAAATCCAAATAAAGAAAGAAGTATAACTATCATTGTTTGCAGAAGACATGATGATATATAGAAAGTTCTATAGAAAAACTGATGAAAATAATAAATCAGTTGAATAAGGTATCAGGCTACAAAATCAATGCTCAAAAATCAGTATCCTTCTTATATGCAAAACATCAGCCTGGAGAAGAAATTAAGAAAACTGCCGCATTTACAATTTAACCTCAGAATAATTAAATATCTGGAAATAAACAATAAATAATGTGAAAGGTCTATACAAAGAAAATTATAAAACACAAATATAAAAACACAGAAATAGAAGACACAAAGAAATGGAAATACATGCCCTGATGCTCATGGACTGGAAGAATAAACATTGTCAAAATGGCCATACTACCAAAAGCAATCAATAGATTGAATGCAATTCCAATAAAATATTAATAACATTCTTTAAAGAAATAGAACAAATATTTCTCAAAATTATTTGGAATCATAAGAAATCTTGAATAGTCAAAGCTCTCCTGGTGAAGAGGAGACATATTGGAAGATTACACTCCCAGACTTTAAATTATAAAACCATAATAATTAAAACAGCATAACACAGGAACAACAGCAGACATACAGACCAATGGAACACAATTGAAAGCCTAGAAATAAAACTTCATGAATATGATCAACTAATCTTTGGCAAAGGACAGAAAATATACGTTGGAACAAGGATGTCCTCTTAAATAAATGGTAGTGGGAAAACTCGACTATTTCATGCAAAAATAAATGAATCTATACTACTCCCTCACACCATGTACAAAAACCAATTAAAAATGGATAAAAGACTTGGATGTAAGACCTGAAACCATAAAATACATAAAGAGAACATATGGAAAACACTCCAGGAACTACACCACAGAAACCTGTTTCAGGACATCTGCAGAAGCAAGGAAAATATAAACAGCTGGGATCACATCAAACTAAAATGTTTTTGTATGGAAAAATAGACAGCAATCAACACAAAAGACACCTAACTGAATGAGAAAAAAATTTTC
Source organism: Uropsilus gracilis (assembly GCA_004024945.1). Taxonomy (NCBI): domain Eukaryota; kingdom Metazoa; phylum Chordata; class Mammalia; order Eulipotyphla; family Talpidae; genus Uropsilus; species Uropsilus gracilis. Next base: position 47,762 of record PVHY01010287.1, on the reverse strand, counting down.
TCCATACAACCAATGAGGGTCTGATATCAAATATATACAAAGAACTCACACAACTCAACAAAAACAGCAAAAATTTCAATCAAAAAATGGGCAGGAGATCTTAAAAGTCACTTCTCCAAAGAGGAAATACAAATGGCCAATAGACATATGAAAATATAATCAACATAAACAAGGAAATGGAAATCGAAACCACAATGAGATGCCACCTCATACTTTTTTGATGTGAATGGTTCACATCAAAAAAACAAAAATAAAACAATGGGTAACAAGTGCTGGGAAGAATGCAAAGAAAAAGGAACACTTTTACACTGTTATTGGGAATACAAACTGGTCTAGCTACTATAGAAAGTTGTGTGGAGGACCCTCAAACTACCGAAAATGGAACTACCATTCCATCCAGCAGTTCCACAATTCCCATAATTCCTTCTGGGAATCTACTCTAAGGATACAAAACACTGAATCAAAAGGAAACTTACAATCCTATGCTTGTTGCAGTACTATTACAATAGCCAGGATATGGAAACAACCCAAATGTCTAAAACAGACAAATGGTTCAAAAAGTTGTAGTATATTGTGAAATATTATTCAGCAATCAAAAAAGACAAACTCATGTCATTTGTGGCAACACGGATAGAGCTAGAATTCCTGCTAGCAGAAATAATCCAGAAAGAAAAAGATAAATACCACATGATCTCACTTGTATGTGGGATATATGGAAAATAAATAAAAGGCAAAAAAATTAAAATCAATAAAGTGATAACAGAACTGGAGCATAATGCAAACGAGAGGTAGGGAGGGCTAAATCAGGGGAGATATAAGCACAAGTGACCAGGATGATGGTTCATGGGTGACATGGTGGTGGGAAAACTTTGGGGTATACAATGATGTAAGAAAATGTATATGTATAATATACTTAATATAATACATATTAAAAACAGCCCCATGAATAAGTAAATTTAAAAATTACAGAGTATATGAGTATATATGTCCCATAATGCTGAATGCCTCTCTCCAAAAGAGATTTTTAAAAATCTCATGTTACTTTCATTTGTACTTCTTTGTTCAACAGTGGAATTTATTAGTTTTAATGTTTTTTTGATTTTAGGTACTGTTCAAATTCCTACCCATTTTTATGTCATGTTTGTCGTTCTGTAATTAATATGTGTCCTCCACATATTAAGATTACTAGAAAGGGAAAAGACAAAAAACCCTATGAATCTAAAAGTTTCATGGAAACCTAGAACCACTAGAATTGGGGGTTCCCAGAGATGGGGACTGGGTTAAAGAAGCAGAAATGAAGGTATGAACTTCCAGTTAAAAAAAAAAAAAACAAAACAAAACTCTGGTGATATAGTGTACAGCATGTGATAATAGTTAGTAATACTCCAGCATATATTTCAAAGTTGCTAAGGAAGTGAATCTTAACATCTCTTATCACATACAAAAATTTTTGTATAACTATGTGATGATGGATATTAGCCAGACTTATTGTTATGATCATTTTGCACTACATAAAATTATTAAGTCAGTTTGTTGTATGTCTGAAACTAACATAATGTCAATTATGTATCCCCTGACATGAAGAATACTGTTTTTGTCAGCCTGTGTAACATTGTTAATTTTGATTCTGATCATCTTTCTTTAAAAAAAGTGAGGATAAAGTAAGTGCTATTCTCTGTAAAGGGGTCTTAAATTATTTATCCTCAGTGTCTTGTTTTAAGAAGAGATGAAGCCTTTCTTTTTGTATGGTTCCTACTGTATCCATCACATAAACCAGCTTTATTTGTAAGTGCCTTGATAGACATCTACCATATAGTCCAAGTTTAAGCATGAGCTAGGAAACTGCTTCTCACTTTCTAGATTCTTTTGGAAATTCTTCTAGGAACCCCCCAAATAATCTTTAATTTGTATTGCAAATTTTATTTGTCAACTTCATGATCATTCACCTCTTTTTGCCATGTGTTCTAAATTCAAATATTTCTAGGAAGAACTAATTTTGTTCGTACAATGTAATTTTTGTTTAATGTTAAATGAGTAGTTTAAATTATGTACAATATTAGTTAGAACTATCATTAGATAATTATTATCTTCAGTCATCCCACAACTGCACACCAAATTTCTGATTAAGAAAGGTAATTAATCCTATTCATGTATCTCTTGTCAATCTCCTGTCTCCACACTGCTCACTCCCAACAAAACCATAACCACTACTCAAGTTACAGGCTTTGAATTAACTGTCTTTTCCCAGTGTTTTTGACTCCTTTCCTCGCTTTTCTTTTTAAAAATTCCCATTATTGTTTACTGTTTTTAGCCCTATTTTCAGCTTCTTTCACAATGCCCTCCTGTGTGACCCCCCTCTATTTCCAACTATTTCTAATAGACCTAAACTTTCTTAGGAAGTATTTTTAGTATATATCATTATAACTTAACTTGGTTTTACTCTGGCAGCTGAATTGCCCCTCGAGAGATTTTGAAAGAATAAAGTAGTTTATTCTCCTAATCACTAAAATCTCAGAGCGAGGAAAATAAACAGCATTTACTTATAAATGCCATTTATACACTCATAATACAACTTTCATTCAGCAAACCATGGCAACAAGAATTCAGCTTACACTGGCCTAAAGAGAGGTTAGAGTCTGGAGGTGGAGCAGGCTTTATGTTTGGTTCATTCAGTGGTTCAATGCCCTCGGTAACTTAAGTTCTGTCTTCTATATCTCTACTAACTTTCAAGGGCCGTTCCCTTCGTAGCTGAAGGGTGGATGCCAATAACTTCTTTTTAACATATGCTTAATGGTTGGGAAAGCACGCTTCTCCTCACATACACATTTTTACATGCACACATTTCTCCTCATATATACAAATTTCTCCTCACAAACATTTCTTACACATCTACTGGCATCTACACAAATTCTTATCACACAGTGTCTCTCAATCAACATACTCTCTCCATACACTTTTATCTTCACACTCACATTTATCCTCACATGTTTTTCTTCTCTCATACACAAATGTTCACATAGTCATAAGTTTTAAGAGTATTTTAGTCATCTCAGGTCAAAACAACCTGATGTAGAAGGTAGATATTAGCATCTTCAGTTGTTTTAGAGAAAAATGTTCTGGGATATAGAATGTTTGAATGATTTTTCCCAAGGTTTAGTTCTTCAGTGGAAAAACTAGATTCATACTTGGACATATTGCTTCAGGAACTCTTTTCTTAACCACTAAGCCAAAATGTCTTTATGTTATCCTTTTCGCCATCTTTTTTTCTGAACCATGGTAAAGATTTGGATTTTGTAATGAATATCATTGAATTGAATCTTGGTTTCTTTATATATCTGATGTGCAATCTTGTGGAAAATGATATAGCCTTTCTAATTATTAATTTCTTTACCAGTAAAATGAGCCAAGTAATAACTAGTACACAGATTATGCAAAAAAAATAAAGTAATACTTTTTCTGACATATTAATAAATGTCAGCTCATATGTTCTCTGAGAAAGCCTACAGTATATGAGGGCACATAAAACTGTACATAATAGTCACAGCATTTTTAGTAGTTCTATAAATCATATTATACAATATTATCCCTTGTTCAAATAATGTAAAATACATTTTATTATTTCTGAAATTCTTTCCTAAATTTTTGATTCATAGTGATAAAAAAGAATAAACCTGAATATCACATGTACTACTTTTTAAAACATTGGTTTTTGGTTGAAAAATGTCCATATAAGTCCATATAATGTCCACTTATCCTTTTGATTTGTCACATTTATAAAATCCTACCAGTCAATAAATATTGGCACAAAGCCAGATTTTCAGCTTAATGAAGCAGTGTTAAAATACTTTAGAAATATAAGTCAACAAATCTGGAGAACAATCTATCAGCATTTAGTGAGGTCAGGTGTGTGCTCCTCTATGACCCATGTTCATTTCTTGGAAGTTTCTTCCAAGGTTGATCCTGGAGATCTGCTTCAGCTTTGCTGAAGACCAGGGAGTCATGGGAAACCTAGGTGCTCATTTGTAGAAGAATAAATGAAAAAATGTGATCAAAATACATTTCTGGGGCCATACAGCTGGTCAAAAGCAGTGATCTCAATACATGTATTGCTGTCATCTGAGCTAAGAAGTCACAATTATGCTAAAAATCACAGTAAGCATATCTGTAGCAGATAATTCTTATAAATTAAAAACATGCTTAAAAACAGAACAGAATTGAGATAATTATAATCTTCAGATTATGATACACCATTGTCACCAGTCTGTGAGTCACTTTTTTCCTTTACTTTTTTCTTTTTATTCCCACTCCCTACTAACATTTCCTTTGTCCATAGTCACTCCAGTGCATTTAATGTGCATTCTTAGAAAGCTGTGCACTTTTTCTTTTAAGTACCAAATAGAAAGAGAGAGACAGAGACAGAGAGAAAGGAAAGGAAAGCAGAAATTATGAGCAAGACTTTATGCAAATACATGTAACAACCTTTCTTTCTTTCCATCACAGATGGAATCATTGCTGAGAAGGTGCATGAGCATTGCTTTTTAATCAAGGACATGTTGGCTTATAATATGATCCAGATTCATGCCTTTTTATTTTTTTAATTTTTTTTCAATTTATATATATATATTTCACATCATTTCAGTCCCTGGGGGTCACCCACCCCCTCCCCTTCCCACCTGCTCCAGCTGGTTTCCATTCTCCCTTTGTGCAGTTTCATTTGGTTGACCATATATTAGTGAAACCATTTGGTTTCTGTCCCTTTCTATCTGGCTCGTTTCTGCTAGAATGATTTCTTCTAGGTACATCCAGGTTTCCATAAATTCATCAAATTTGTCAGTTTTAATTGATGAGTAATACTCCATTGTGTATATGTACCACATCTTTTTCATCCACTCATCTCTTCTGGGGCATTTGGGTTGCTTCCATGACCTTGTAATTATAAATAGTGCTGCAATAAACATCCGAGCACAGGTGTCCTTTTGTACCCACATTGAGGTCTCCTTTGGGTAGATTCCCAGAAGTGCGACTGCTGGGTCAAATGGTAATTCCATTTTCATTAGTTTGAGGGTTCTCCATACTGCTTTCCATAGTGGCTGGACAAGTTTACATTCCCACCAGCAGTGTAAGAGTTTTCCTTTCTCTCCACATCCACGCCAGCACTTGTTGCCTGTTTTTTTGATGTGGGCTATTCTTACTGGTGTCAGGTGGTATCTCATTGTGGTTTTGATTTGCATTTCTCTGATTGCTAGTGATATTGAGCAATTTTTCATGTGTCTGTTGGCCATTTGTATTTCCTCTTTGGAGAAGTGTCTTTTTAGTTCTTCTCCCCATTTTTTGATTGGGCATCTTGTTTTGTTTTTGTTTAGTTGTGTGAGTTCCTTGTATATCAGTGTTATTAATCCCTTATCACTCTTTTGCAGGGCAAAAAATTTTCCCCATTTGTTTGGGCTTGTTTTAGTTTTTTCTGTTGTCTCTTTTGCCGTGCAGAAGCTTTTTAGTTTGATGAAGTCCCATCTGTTTATGTTTTCCTTCAGTTTTTTGCCTACTGCAGATGATTCCAGAGAGGGATTTCTGAATTGCACTTCATGGAGGGTTTTGCCTATGTATGTTATGGTTTCAGGTCTGATATCTACGTCTTTTATCCATTTTGAATTAATTTTTGTACATGGTGTGAGAGAGATGTCTTGGTCCATTTTTTTTAATGTCTTAGTCCAGTTTTCCCAGCACCATTTGTTGAAGAGACTATCTTTGTTCCAATGTAAGTTTTTCCCTCCTTTGTCAAAGATTAATTTGCTATATGTGTGTGGCTTTATTTCCAGATTCTCAATTCTGTTCCATTGGTCTGATTGTCGGTTGTTGCACCAGTACCAAGCTGTTTTAAGTATTATGGCTTTGTAGTATAGCTTGGAGTCTGGAATAGTTAGTCCTCCATTCTCTCTTTTTTTGGAGAGGAGGTTTTTTGATATTCGAGGTCTTTTGTTATTCCATATGAATTTTTGTAATTTTTGTTCTATCTCTTTAAATAATGTCATTGGAATTTTTAATGGAATTGCATTGAATCTGTAGATTGCTTTTGGTAGGATGGCCATTTTGATCATGTTAATTCTTCCCATCCATGAGCAAGGAATGTCTTTCCATTTCCTTCTGCCTGTCTGCTTGCTCTGTACTGTACTGTGAAGGCTTTCCACTCTGCTCAGCCACAGCCAAGCAAAAAAGTTCTGATATGATTCACAACTTTATAGAGTAATATGGTTAGTTGGGAAGATAGATATGTTAAAATTCTATAGAGAAGTTATTAGTTTATGGGGGGGTGTACACAACATAAAAGGGAGTCTAGATATAGAAATGAGGAATACAAATAAGACCCAGCAAGAATGTTAGCTCTAGGTCATCAAGGGCAGAAGAGGGTGGCAAAGATTGAGTTGGGGAGGGAGCAATGATGTGAACGCAGGCACACTAGACAGATGAAACAGCAAGCTTGAGACATGAGGAACATTAAACATTATTCTGAATATATATCCTGTTGATAAGAAGCATCTTCCTCCCTCAATATTTCTCACCTGTAGTGGCTGGTCTGTCAGCAGCCACATTTACATAATATGTTTATGAGTGCACACAACTGAGTGCTGACCTGATTCATGATGAACAAATAAGCATCCCTTCCTCCAGATGTTAGAATTTGACTTAAAAGAGACAGAATAGAGAGAGAGATCTCAAATTATGTGAATTATTTGGGACTGATTCAGATTGGGACTTCAGAGAAGTCTTTATATGGAAACAGCATCTAAACTAAAATCTTAAACAGGAGCTCTAACATGAGAAACTAGCAAAGATACTGGGAGGAACTTACAAGCTGAGGGCACAGGAAGGAGTAAATTTAGTATGTTAAAGACATAACTTAGTGAGTGAAAGTAATAATAGGAAGATGGGAGGGAGAGAGGGAAGCATGGGCCAGAACCTTTATGCCAGGTTAAAGATTTTGAATTTTATTTTAAAGTAAATCAAAAGCCATTAAAGTATACTAAGTAGGCCAAATTGTCTGCTCTGACTTAAGTGTTAGAAAATCACTTAAACTTGTAAAATGAGTTCTAGTGGGGGGAAAGGAAAGCGAGGAAACTAGGTCACAGAAAACCTGAAATAGTTCATGTTAGAGTAGCTGCAATGTCAATAGGCAGATGGGTAATAATGTAGAAGTGAAAAATAGGACGCTGCAGAGAAAAGAGTTGGCTGCTGGGTGGGAGAGAGGAGATAAATAAAAATGAAGATGTGAACATTGTTCTTAAGTATTTGACTGAAGCAACTAGGATATGAAGGTGAAACTTTCTCAGGTAGGTTTGACTGTGTGCAAAACAAATTTGGGGTTGAGTAGGTGTGAATAATGGAAGAGTCAGAGTGAGAGGTTTTAGAAGTTAAGAGAAGGATTCAAGCAGAAGAGCATATTTAATCATGTTGAACAGTTTGAGAAATTAAGAGAGACAACACAAGTGTCTGTTTTGCCAAAAGTAAATCAAAGTGAAACCTAGAACTATGATGCTGTAGTTGAAGTTACTGGAGGGGAATAAATGGTGGGGTGGGATGGGGTGGGGTGGGGTGTGCAATGGTCTGTGGTGGAGGTCTATGGATGCCTTGATAGTAGCTGTGTTATGGTAAGATATGTCCGAAGAGGTGTGACCCTATTTTCCTCAATCATATAGTGTTGTAAAATGATGTTACCTCCACTTAAAGAAAGGTTACAGGAAAGTTCAGTTCTAAACTTGAAATGCTCATTGGACATCAAGATGGATATGTTAAGTAGGCCAGTTATCCGTAAGAATCTATAGTTCAGAAAAATAGATGGGGGTGAAGATATAAATTTGGTATTAATTATCATGTAGATACTATTTAAGGTCCAGAGTGGGAACATATTATCTCTAGACAAGAAGAATAAATAGAAGAGAAGGCTCTGGCCACTTTGAAATTAGGACAAGGGAAAAAGCCAGGAAAGAAAACTGAGAAAGAATGCTAGCATGGTAAATGGAACAGTCAGAGTGAGAGGTCTCAGAAGTTAAGAGAAGGGTTCAAGCTGAAGGGCATATTTAATCTTGTCAAATAGTTTGAGAATTAAGAGAGACAACACGAGTGTAAGCACTGGTTTGGAAATCTGAAAGACTTGAAACTTTAATGGCATCAGTGCCAGATTAATGATAAGGATAGAAAGAGGAGATATTAGAAAACAGTTTAAGAAGGAATTTAATTGGCACAATTCTTTCAACACTCAGTTGTTATGGAAGCCAGAAATAGACTAGGAGAACTGAGGAGTAAATTCCTACAGAATGACTCATGCTGATGAGAACTGAGTGGAGCAGTAGAAATGGTGAAACCGATGATACAGGAGAGAGAGGACTTGTGATAGGAGTGGGGTTCCTGTGAGTTGGGTGATGAGGTCAGGGAATGAGCGAGGGAGAGGTCTTGGATTGAATGTGTGCCAGCTGGAGGACAAGCACAGGGTTCTGTTATAAATGCAATGGTGGTAGATAAGGGGGCTATGAAGGTGAGAGAGTTCTTGCCTAGTCCTCATTTCTCCTTGAGCATATTATCTAAGAATAAACAAGGTGCGGTGTTAAAGTTTGAGGAAAGGGAAGTGGTTTGAAATCAGGGACTAAGAGAATATTCCAGAGTTGTATAGTACAACTCCTGACCAGGTTTGAGTCCTCATTTGATTTTTGGTCACGAAAAGGCAGTGAAATCAACAAGATGTATTTGTTCAAGTACTGATCTGGAAATAGCTGGGATTTTCTTGAGTTGGAGAATATGCAGGTCTAAATGGAAGGAGAGATATGCTTGCTAGCTAAGTGCTTTCTACAGGAAGGAGATTTTAATTGTGGATCTAAAATCTAAGCTGTATACACACAGCAATGAAAATTAGAAAAAAGCAGTAAAGAATTAAAGGACTCAATGAAGGAAAGAATTACTGGAGTAGGATGAATAGAGTAAGTATCTAAATGGGTAAAAGGTGATGGTTAGAGTTAGAAGATTGAATAGAATTCTGGCAGTACTTAAGCTTGTGATAATTATAAATGTCAATGGCAAGATCACAGGTAAATTAGAAGAGTTGAAAGAAAAGAACATGCAATGAAGGCCAAGCAATTAAGAAACCAAGGTATTAGATCATCTTAGCAGATACTATGTCAACAAAACTGTCCCAGTGTAAATGTGTTGAAGAAGAAAGGGAGCAACTCCTCAAGCCATGATTGATGAAAGAGGAGGGACCAGAGATTGGCAGATGGAGCTTAGAAGGAGGGGCGGCTGTTGATAACATTAGTTGGCATAAACTTCAAAAACCGGTGTATCCAAATGACAGGAATGGAGACAATGTGGAAATGGCATTGCAGAGCAAGAAAGACACATACATTTTCTGAGCCTTTAGGTTTGTGAAGGAAAAGATAAACTGAAACTCTCTCCTGGGCATTGGCAGGCGATGGCCAGAAAAGTGGAGGAGTTGAGATGGAATGTTCAGAAGTTACTGGAAAAAGGGAGTTGGCTACTTATTACTAAATGCTCCAAAGGGTGCAATGGAAGAGATTTGGATCGTAAGATTGACTGATTTGGTCTCATTCACTTCTGAGCATTACACTATAATCCAATAAACAAGTACTTTACAGCACACTTACATAGCACACTTGTAATTAAAACCAGCCCCACAAAGCAGCTCTTCCTTCCTCAGTGTCTGTGGTGTGCCATGACCAGTTACAATTCAGATGCAAATGATGCTATTTTGGATCCACTGATTCACTCTTACAAATGATTAACCCTTGTAAACTACCCAGTAATTGAAAAACAGAATTGACTCCTGTTTTTCCTTTGGGTTTTTAGAGACCTTTCCCTGTTGTTTTTATAGCATGGCTCAGTTTTTCTCTCTTCTTTCCTTGTTTATTAGCTTTGTGATACATACAACTTTTAATTCTCTAGCTAGTTATTATAGAATATATCTTGTCTAAAATGCAAACTTTATTGTGTTTAGGACTTTTCTGTCTATTCACCACCAACACAACACCTACTGCAGAACATATTTGGAATAGTGATTACAAGAACTACTGAGTGTACCAATTTTAGATATTCTAGACCAGAAAATATCTAAGCTTTCTCTAGTACCAAGTTAAACCTCAGTTATAACCACAAAGCTAATATCCTTCAGGGGGTACCAGAGAAGTCTTTAAAAAATTTTATCTTTGACTTAGCCAGTGTCAAACACTAAAATGAAGAAGAAAATTCTGTGAGGAACCAGACATTTGTCCCTCCAGATTCACTTTCTCCCTCCTCACCTTGCACTATGACACCTATTGATGGCAATGTCTTCTGACTTCCCTTTGGGGATGGCTATGAGGGTCCAGCCGGAGACCCAGAACCAGGTGGAATTGGATGTCAGGCTGATTCATCTAGTTTCATGCCTGGACCCCATTGCTGGCAATGGCTATCTTCCTCCTTGAAAAATGTCCTCAGGATCTGTGGCCACTTCATTGCCAGACAAAATCCTTTGTTTCATTCTCTTAACTCTCCCCATGTCTTTTTAATTTTTAATTATTGCCATTATTATTGAATGGCAATAATGAGGAGTTATTCTGATATCTTCTGAGCTACTTACTAACCTATTTTCAGCTGTGATTTGATTTCTTTTTATATTACATTATTTTTATCATCATTACTTGTTTACAGCATTGTATATGACTTAGTGGTATAGGTCCTTACTGTTTTAGATAGGTTACCATAGGTTACCCATCAATAAAACTCCCATAATCCTCTCCTAGTCAATTGAGCCCCCTCTCCTTTTTTGTACCATACTCCATTGTAGCAGCCTCAATTCTGTACTCTGATTTCTATGTTTGCTTTCTTTACTTTTGTCTGCTTCTTTGTTTTATTTCTTTGTATTTCACATGAAATCATACAGTATTTGTCTCTCTCCTCATTTATTTCACTGGTATAGCCCCCCCCCCCTCATTCTATCCATATGTCAGAAATGGCAAGCACTCATCATTTTTGAATATAGCAGACTAGTATTACATTATGTATATATACCACATCTTCTTTATACACTCCTGTATCATTGGACACATAGGTTGCTGTTTCCACAGTTTGGCTATTGTAACTACTACTGCAATAAACATAGGGGTGCATATATCACTTAAAATAAGTATTTTTGTATTGTTCAGGTATATCTCTAAAGATAGGATCATATGGTACATCTATTTTTATTATTTTGAGAAACCTACGTACTGTAGGAATAGGAACTGGACCAACCTACATTCCCAGTACCAACTGTGGGTTCATTTTAATCCACAACTTTGTCAATATTGGCTGTTTCTAGACTTTTTGCCAATATTTGTTTCTAGACTTTTGCTCATTGCCATAGGTATGACATGGTATTTTGCATTTTCCTGATGATAAAATGATGACGAACATATTTTCATGTACTTTTTGAACATCTATGTCTTTTTTGTACAGGTTCCTACTTATTCTTGTCTGTAAATAAGAAACTAAAATGGAAAGAAAAAGAAATCAAGAAAACAATCCCATTTTATGATAGCGTTAAAATTAATAAATACCTAGGGTTAAAATTAAAAGATGGTGAATTATACAACAAAAATTATAAGAATTGTTTTAAAAAAGAAACAAAAACAAAGAAACAGAAAGACATTCACTCATCATAGGATAGAAGACTTAACATTGTTAAAATATTCATCTTACTCAAAGAGGTATGTGATCCTATTAATTCTTCAACGGTATTCATTAAAGAAATTGAGCAGAATTTACTGAAATGTATCTATAACCACAAATCTCAAATAGACAAAGCAATTCAGAATAGAGGAACAGAGTTGTCATAATTCCAGGTTTCAAATTACAGTAGAAAGTTTAATTACTATAGTAATTAAAACATTGTGGTATTGGAATAAACACACAGATGAATGGGATAGAATCAAGAGCCTAGAAATAAAGCCACGTGTATATGGAAAGTTAATCTATAGCAAAGGGTCAAGAATATAAAAAATGGCATTGAGAAAATGGAATAGTCACATGCAGAAAAGAGAAACTAGGACACTTTCTCACACCATACAAAAAATTAGCTGAGTGTGAATTATATGCTTATTTGTAAGAACTAAAATCATTGACTACATAGAAGAAAATATAGGCAAAACACTTTATAATATAAGCATAGGATTTTTTCTGTTTGTTTTTTGCTACTCAACTCTAAAAGAAAGGAAAATAGACAAAAATAGATAAATAAGAATACATCAAACTAGAAGACTTTTGCACAGAGAAAGAAATTAACATTGAAATCAAAATGAGAGTAAATATTTGGTCATCATACATCCAATATGGAGAAAATATGTAAGATTTGCCTTTATCTTTTAAAATAGTTTCTTTGCCTTATAGTCACCTCACTGGAGTTAACTGTGTGTTTTCTATGTGGATCCTAAATTAGAAATATTTTTAATTTTTTAATTTTTAAAATTTTTATTTATTTATTTATTTTTATTTGAAAAATTCATTTTATTGATTTGTCACATGTGTGCATTAACTAATCCCTCCTCCTCCCTCCGTATCCCCCCTTTATATTTCCCCTCCAGTCACTCCATCTCCCATTTTTCTGTGATTTGTTGGTTGGTTAAGTTGATGTTTAGTTGTTGGTTGTTTGGCCCGTTGTTCTCTTCCGATATCTGGTAAATGTGTGTGGTTTTATTTTTTTACATATATATGTATATTTATATTACATTAGTCCATTATTGTGTACCCCGGGGCTTTCCCACTTCACTAACATTTGTTAACTATCCTGATCTTTTGTGTTCTTCACCTCCCCCACCTTTTTCCCCCCTCTTCCTCGCTTGTTCCATGGTTGAGTCAATTGGTTGTTTTCATTTTTTCTTATATCCATCATATAAGTGAGACCATCCTGTACTTCTCTTTTTCTTTTTGACTAATTTCTGCTAATATGAGTCTTTCTAGTTCCATCCAGGTTGCTGCAAATGACATGTGTTTGTCCTCCTTGATGGAAGCGTAGTATTCCATTGTGTATATGTACCAACTTTTTTTTAGCCCGTCATCTGTTTTGGGGCATTTGTTTGTTTCCAATTCTTTGCAACTGTAAACAGGGCTGCAATGAACATGTGCGTACATGTGTCCTTTTGATTTAATGTTTTCATGTCCTCTGGGTAAATTCCTAGTAGTGGGATTGCTGGGTCGAATGGTAAGTCCACTTTCAATTGTTTGAGAGTCCTCCACACAGTCTTCCATAGTGGCTGGACCAGTTTGCACTCCCACCAGTAGTGTAGGAGAGTTCCTTTTTCTCCACATCCGCGCCAACATTTGTTGTCTGTTTTATTTATGTGGGCCATTCTTACTGGTGTAAGATGGCATCTCAGTGTGGTTTTAATTTGCCTTTCCCTAATTATTAGTGATGTGGAGCATTTTTTCATATGCCTATTAGCCATCTGTATCTCCTCTTTGGTGAAGTGTCTTTAGTTCTTCTCCCCATTTTTTGAGTGGGTTTTTTGCTTTGTTTTTGTTGAGCTGTAGGAGCCCTTTGTGGATCTTTGTTATCAGACCCTTGTCACTTGTCTGGAAGGCAAAAATTTTCTCCCAGTCAGTTGGGTTTCTTTTTGTTTTGTTTATTATCTCTTTTGCTGAACAGAAACTTTTTTAATTTGATATAGTCCCAGGTGTTTATGCTTTCCTTCATTTATTTGCTGGCCGTAGTTGTTTCCCCAAATGGATTTCTGAGGTGAAATTCATGAAGGGTTTTGCCCAGGTTTTCTTCTATGTATTTTATAGTTGCAGGTCTCACTTTCCAGGTCCTTTATCCATTTTGAGTTCATTTTTGTACAGGGTGTGAGGGTGTTGTCCTGGTCCATTTTTTTACAAGTTTTGATCCAGTTTTCCCAGCACCATTTACTGAAGAGGCTATCCTTGTTCCAGGGTATGTTTTTTTGTCACTTTGTCAAAGATTAATTGACCATATATGTGTGGCTTTATTTCTGGGTATTCAATTCTGATCCATTGGTCTGTTTGTCTGTTTTTGTACCAGGACCATGTTGTTTTTAAGTATAATGGCTTTGTAGTACAGTTTGAAGTCTCTCTTCTGTTTGTCAAAAGGGTTTTGACTATTTGGGGTCTTTTGTTGTTCCATATGAATTTCAGTAATTTTTGTTCTATCTCTTTAAAATATGTCATTGGGATCTTTATTGGAATTGAATTAAATCTGTAGATGACCTTTGGTAGTATGGTCATTTTGATAATGTTTGTTTTTCCGATCCATCAACAGGGAATGTCTTTCCATTTTTTTTACATCATCTTCTATTTCTTTTCAGAATGTTTTATAGTTTTCTTTGTATAGGTCTTTTATGTCTTTTGTTAGGTTAATTCCCAAGTATTTGATTTTCTTTGGTGCAATGGTAAATGGGGTGTTTTTTCTAATTTTTTCTTCTTCTGATTGATTCTTTGCATATATGAATGCTGTTGATTTTTGTGCATTGATTTAGTATCCAGCTACCTTACCAAATCAGTTTATTATTTCAATCAGCTTTTCTGTCAATTGGAACAAAAACATTTTTTTAAATTTAAAATCTTACTGTTCCAATGAAAGTGCTCCTGGGTTTAAAAGTCATGCCCAGCGCATTTCTGAACAAGTCAATAGATGTCTAAAAGAAGATACATTCCCTACTCCCCACCTACATACTCATAAAATTAAAAGGGTATTTTGTAACTACAGACAAACATTTCATAACTACAACTCCAATGCCAGATGTTCAATCAAGAACTATTTGCCAACACCTACTATGTGCCACATAATAGGTGTAAGGCACATAAGGCTCAAAATGAAATAGATTGAAGTGCCTGCTGTCAAGAAACTTAAAAGATTCTTGTGAAAACCTTAACTTATTTACTGAAAAATAAGAATTGAGAACTACATGAAGTAAAAAACATTCCATGTGAAAACTGAGATCAATTAAATACATTAATGACAAAAAACCTCAATTTGATAAATTTGATGATATTTAGTACCTTGACAGATCAATAAAAATACTAGTTCTTTTTGAAGCATATGCTCAACTGTTAATTGATAGAGAATTTAGAAATCAGAATCAATATGGGCATATATTGTTTTCCTCTTGAGGAACTAAAGGATAAAATATAGTTATTTGTAAAGAGAAGTCAGTTAATTAGATAAACAGATCATTTTTTTAGGGAGGAGGATTAGGTAAGGTACTATCTTGAGTGCTGATTCAAATATGAACTACTTGCACCTCTAATTTAAGATCTATTACAGCCAGGGATTTTTATTAGGAGTTATTAAATTTATTTTGTGGTGTGCATATCATTTTGACCTAAACCACTTACTAAAATAAACTTTTTCATCTTCCTGGCCTCAAGGGATACTGAATATGACTCATGAATTGGGCTTTGAGATATTAAAGTATGATTATAAGTTTCCAAAGATCCAGGCCTTAACAACCAATTTACTTTTTTCTCATGAGTAAAAAATCTAGGTTGGTAATGTAGTGCTCTCTGACACTTGCTACAAGGTGATGCCACACTGATTTCTGTAATTTTTCACCCTTGCACAAAAATTTATGAATTGCTGATTTTCATTAAATTATTTTCATAAATTTTGTCTTCATAAAATTTTCATTAAAGGCAAAATAAAAGTAAAAGAAACTTTCCTACATCATTAGTAGCCAATTTCTTAACAACACAAAAAGGAAAACTCTAAAAATAATTAACATGATAGTGGTATAGAATTTATTGAATTGTTATTAAAATAACCCAAAAGTCTTCCTTTGTTTTGAAACTTAGAAAAAACTTTGAAACTTAGAAAAAAATACTAAATTACTGTAGATAAGCTTGAAGTTGATTGTTAGAGTGTTAAAATGCTTGACATGCACTGTCAATTTAGGGGTAAATTGTATACCCCTAAAAGATAACTTGAAGTTCTACTGCTTGGCCTTGGATGAGGAAGCAGGACCTCTGTAGAAGGAATCAAGTTAGGATAAGGTTGTTCTGAATTAGACTGAGTTCTAAGTCCAGTAACTGGTTTGGAAAAGAAGAGAAGGACTTGAAGGAGGCAGGTGGAGTTGAGACATGTGCTTGCCTCTTGACTTTGGACTTGCACCAGAGACTTGGGGTACTTGGAAAGTGATATATGGAAGACATGGATGAGAGAACATGAGGTGGCTGATGATGGCAGCATCTCTCTTGACTTGTACTGTGATGTTGCTGCTTTCCTTCTATGCATGGCTAGTCCTTTCTACCTCTTTCCTATAGATTCCAACCAAAAGGTGCCATAGACTTGTGGCAATCTTTCAGGCATTGGTGACCCCACTTTGGGCCAACACAAGGGTGTGGGTAACTTCGGATATTTTATCAGGATCCTTTATCCTTCTCTTTCTATGAACACTAATACTATTAAATTTCATTTCTATAAAAGATCTTAACACACCAAGAATATGCTTTGTTTTTATGTGGATGGTGGCAGGACCCACTTAGTGCAAGTTTGGGATTCATAAGATGTCCCTACTACCTGCAACATTTTTACCTTAACAATGGACATGTCGGCGGGGCATGGTGGTGCATGCCTGTTAGGTGGCAGCCTAGGAAGTCATGGCCAGGGCCAGGGATTGTGGTTTGAGTCACGCTGGGGGCACGAAGTGAGACCTAGTCACAGAAAAAATAGCTGGGTGTGGTGGTACATGCCTCTAATCCCAGCTACCTGGGGAGCTGAGGCTGGGGATTGCTTGAGTCTATGGTACCCCGGGCAATGTTAGCCTGCAGTCTCACAGGTAAAAATAGCGAGAACTATTCTCAAAAAATATAAACAAACAAACAAATAAATAAAGGACATGTCTCCGAAACTATGAAGGAATAAATTTTTGCTGGTTCATGTCACTCAGTTTGTGATATTGTACGTCAGTAACACTATAAAAGTACTACAGTATGGAAAGTTTTCACAGATGACCAGATCTTTCTCATTTTTGGATAAAGGTCAAATACACCCATTCAGTTAAAACAATTAAGAACTATAATTGTGTCATCTATATGTAGTAACTCTATAGAGTTACTGGAAAGGCACAGGTGGAACCTGAGTCCATTCCCATAGAAGTGCAGAAAGGCTACCTGGAAGACCCAACCCAGACATTCCAGAACAAAACATTTTACGTTCAAGGATGATTTAACAATAGCTCTGGAGTTGCAAGTGATACAATTCATTTTCAATTTTATTATGCAACATAATGTTAAAAAAAGAGAGGAACAAACTCTTGTTGACTGAAATAAAAGTCCCAATAAGAGTTTAAAAGTTTATTAGATAATCAAAGTGAGGATTCAAAACTGGGAAAAATTCCGACAGATTTTACTCAGTGATAACTAAACTGTGTTCAAGTTTAGCTTATGTATCTGGAACGGAACCACTGGTGTCAAAACGTGTAATTGTCCTTGTTTCCTCAGTTATCTTGACCATATATATATATATGGTGATGTTATTTAAGCTCAGTGAGGGACAAATGCTGGAGTTGTTACTTCCTTGATTTCTTAGAAGGCACCATGAAGAGTGACTCAGGTACTCGCTGCTTAAATAGTTCTTTCCTTGGTGGGAATGTAGGTCCAGCCACAACGGAAAGTCCAGCCACAATGGAAAGCTATGTGGTGGTTCCTCAGAATACTAAAAATGTCTCTACCATTTGATTCAGCGATTCCACTCCTAGGAATCTACCCAAAAGACACAAAAATAGTAATTCAAAAGGAAACCTGCACTCCTATGTTTATTGCAGCACTATTTACAATAGCCATATATGGAAACAACCCAAATGCTCCAAAATAGACAAATGGGCCAAAAAAATTGTTGTATATTTACACAACTCAGTGATCAAAAAAATACAAGCTCATGCCATTTGTGGCAACATGGATGAAGCTGAAATGAGTCAGAAGGAACAAGATAAACATCAGATGGTCTCACTTATATGCAGACTATAGAGAAACTGAACAAAAGGTCAAGAAAAAGGCAAAACTAACAAGTTCACCATAGATCTGAGTCATACAGCAGAGCAGGGTGGTAAATAGGGGAGGGAAGATCACAGGAGAATATGGTTATGGATCAGGGGAGCTGTGGTTGTGGTAGAGCTACAGGGACTACAGCTGAGGGAAGAAGAACCAATTACTGCACAAAAATGTACAACCAGGTAAGAAAATTAGCATAGACAAATAAAATAATTTATTAAAATTCAGAAAAAATAAAAATAAAATAAAGAAAAAAATAAAAAATAAATTAAAATAAAGGAAAAAACTAAAATAAATATTTATTTTCAAAATTTGCTTCTTTGATCATTAATGGGGTTGAAAGGCCAGTTACCAGTTTTACCTGAAGGTGTACATTTTTTGCAGAGCTGTTTCAAGTCTATACTGATGGCTTTGCTCTCTAGCCTGATAGATTAGGGGCTTGGTGGAGCATCCCCCAGAAAATATATGATATGATAACACTATATAGTGTCTCTTATATGCCAGGTCCAGTAAAATACCTTTAATTTTTAAAATCTAATATAATTTTTATAATGATTATTAGATAGAAATGACAGCATCTTTGTTTTCCATGTATAGAAATTATAAACAAGTTGCCTAAGTTATGTGGGGAATTGACTAAATTACTGTATATTAAAAACATTGTAGGTGTTGTAGCTTATACATTGTGCAGGTGTAGGTTTGATGTAAGCCAAGCAGAAGAAAATCATGACTTCCAAATAGCTGCTTGGGCAAGTAGGGGCTTGGCAGTTAAGCTTCCATCAGTCATTTCTGGCCTGGGGTCTCTGATTTCCAGGCATTTCCTTCTATGAATTAGACAAAGACACAGGTTAGCAATTGTTGCAAGGAGATTGTTTCAGAAATGGATGCATGTTCTACATATTAGAAGTTTTACCATTTTGTTGAAAATTTGCTTGAAAAATTTAAGTTAGAAATTAACTTTATTCAAAATATTCTAAGTAAATTTTACATGAAAGCTTTCAATGAATGAATAGGAAGATAATATATTACTTAACTTTCAGCTTAGAATTTGTGAGTGGTTATGAAAATGGCCTTTTATTGTGGTGGGAAATGTTGTTTTTCTGTTAATGGCAGGTTATATAATTTCAAGCAGCCAATTCAGAATGTTGAGAGGAATGTTTTTAAAATTTTAAGATATTTAAAATAATTTGTTTTAAAACCCTCAAAGAACAGAGTAATAACTTAGTTTTGTTTCCTAATGCTTTCCATTTTAATCAGCAATGACATAACACCATTTTAATAAAAAATTACTGATATAAAAGCAACATTCAGAAAAGCAACCTCATTCTTAATAAAATTTAAGTCCAGGTTTATAAAGATAAAACTTTTAATATTTCCCTTGACACTTTTCCTATAATCAGTATATGTACAAAACAAAACTAAACATTTTTAAAAATCAAACTCAAGCAGATTTTTTTTGCCAACTATCCTGAAGGTCTTATATGTAGTTTTATTTTGTATTTGTTGCAAAATATAGTAAAAGTATGAGAAACACTTTCAAGAGTCCACTCTGGGTCAACTTCACTTAGTAAATCTTGACTTTTCCTTTTTTTTCATCCCTACAACTTGTCCCCATCTCTGTTCTTAATGAATTCTGCCATCTGCCACATCAAGACAAAATGTATACTAGTGCATAAGACCTTAAAAAGAAAGAAACTTTAATACAATTAGTGTGTGATAAAGAGAAGGGATAGATAAAATGGTTTTTAATTCAACTCGCAAAGTTGCCCATTCCCTCATGGGTGAATGCCAGACAAACAAAGTTGACCCAAAACAGGGCCACTGAACTGCCTGAACTGCCACCTGTCTAAGGCACCTTCTGGTGGGGACCCATAGGAGGGCAGAGGGGGGACAGGCAAGTCTGGGGGGAAAGGAGCAAAATCAAGATAAAGACAGTCTTTGTCAGACTCCCTATGGACCTCCCACCCATGTCTGTTTCTGGTACCCTAAGTCTATGGTACAAGTCCAAGGTGAGAGGAAAGGTCAGCTTATTCACATATCTCTCTGCCCCTTGTGCCTCCTCCAGTTCTTCTTCCTATTCTCCCTTCTCTCAGTCTTCTCTTCCCTCTTCCACTCCACCCTTCCCTGAAAAACTTCCCTTTCTCTGGGAATTACCTTGTTATTATCTTGATACCGCTAATTTCTGAGCTTTCCAGGGTTCTATGGTGTTAATGAGTTTGCTTCTTATTTGCATTGCATTCAAGTCTCTCCTTCGTAACAATGCCATCTTCTCTCAAATTCTAAAATGTTGACATATTTCTGTCACTATTTTATCACACAGTTCCCTTTATTGTATATTTGCATTTTTTAATTTTATCAATTTTAGTGAACTTTTTAAAAATAAGAGATATTATGTGATGCTTGACTGAAATCTAAGATATATTTTTTGTTTTTATTCTTTAAGTCAAAACATCTACAGATAGTTATTAGGTACCTCCCCCTCCCTCTGATGCCCCCTCCAACCACTCACAACCCTCTCTCTTTGTTGTTTGTCCAAGTCCATTAGTCTTTCTTTCTTGGGGAGTGTCTGTTTTCTGGTTGAGGGATTGCGTTTTTGGGACACGACACTCCATGCTGGTAGGTTTTCAGTCTTATCCTTGCTTTGGGTAGCCAGTCTGTGCTTATTTGTGGTCTATCAATGTTTTCCCATTGTTGATTGTCTTTCCATTCTGCTGTCTGTGTTATTTTGCTGCTTCTTCACCTTAAGAGTTCTGGTATCTGGTTTAGGTAGCTTGCCCCCAGCCATTGTTGGTGAAGTTTCTTTCTGAGAACAGACATCTGTGAATAGTCCAAGATGCCACCTAATATGTATTTGTAAGAGTCTATCACTTATAAGCAAAAAATATCTTAGTTCTTGAGATCATTGCCAGAAACCATACAATGTGATTGTTTTACTTCTTTTGCTGGGTAATTCTAGGAAAGTAGTTTTAAAACTAAATTAGCCTCTTTACTGGACAATATTAGCTCTTCTCTTTGAAGCATGCCATGAAATTTAAACAGTTTAGCACAGAGCCTCAGAAGTACTTAATATATGCAACAATGGAGGTGACTTTGTCGAGCTTCTTGCTATATTTTATAATAGACTGGTTGGTATTTGTCTTATTTATGTTGTCAACTTAGAAGAATGTTGGTCACCTGGTTGACACACTGACAGTTTAAAGTACTACATGTATGATTCAAATGTCAAACAACATATAGAATTAATTTTTGGTCAAGCAAAATGCTGTTTTCTTTCCACCTGTAAACTTGACAACCAAAAAAGAAAATATATAAAGATAATATGAGAATGTATAAAGGGAATACAAAATGAATTGAAAGTTAGTATGCTAAATAATCTATGTTAGTACATATTTGTTGAACTTAGAGAATGCTTATAAAAATAATTTTTTTCCTGGATCCAGTCCCAACAGATTATGATTCAGTAATTCTCTGGCAGGACCCAGCTATACTGGTTTAATAACTACCCTTATTTGGGTATCAGGTGGACTGTATTTTGAATCATACCTGTCTTCCAAAGGTAAAGTGTAAACTGAGCACAAAACCATTGGCCTGTTAGTTGTATGAAGATGTAGTTCTTTGAGAGATTCAGAGTCTCAAAAAAAAAAAAAAAAAAGATAAACAAGGACATAATGACCCCAAATACATTTAACATAATTACTTATTAATAACTCTCAGAAAAACCATCTCAACATCATAAAATCTTTTAGAAAACTTCAATGCTATTAAAAGGGAACAAATAATAAATAAAAGAGCCAACACTTCCAATTTTCAGTTTGCATCAATCTTTGATCAAAATACTCCATGTTAATCTTTATAATAACCTTAAAACTTAGCAGTGCTGATTTTTTTAATAATCTGGAATTGTAGAGGCAAATGCAGTAAAGTTATGAAATTAATTGAGAACACAGAGTAAGTGACAAACATGGGTTATCTCTCTTTGGCATACTGCTCTTGATTATGTTGTAACTAATTTTCTGAAAGTAACAAGAAAAAGTGACTCCAATTTTGATACATATTCTTGGCGATTATATGATTTAATGTATTTTGCTGAAATTAAGGCTTGTTTTTCCGTTAAGTGTCTTTGCTTTGCTTTTTCTTTTTTTAACTTTTCAAGTTAGCATATTTGAATTATGAATATCAAAGAACAAGGTGAACACAGGTGAGCAGGCAGAATGGCTAATGTTTGACTGCTTACATAAATTTTACATCAAAACAAACCCATCATATCCTAAACTCTTTGACATTAATAGGTTGCTGTGTTTTGACAAATTGAATTAGTATTAAGAAACATCATAGAACTGCTTTTTCAGCTTGTATAATGCTGAATGACCAGTTTACCATGTTCACATTTAGCACTCAACTTTATATTTTCTTAGGAGAAAAAATATATATTTTGAAGAATTTTTTCTAGGATGTTATGCCCAAACAACCCCAATGATACTTGCAGTGGTATTTTTGTTTTTGAAAGAAGATAAATTTAGACTCACAGCAGGGAACTAAATATAGTATACACACTCACCGATTCTCAATGATGAATACTTGAACACATAATTTGTAATAACTCAATGTCACTTCAGTGGGAAAAACAAAAGATTGGTATTTGAGTGATTCTAGAATGTTGGGCAGACTCTTTTAAATTCATTTAATTTTCATTATCCAACATTCCCAAAAGTTGTTGATGTTCTTTATTGAAAAAAAAAAAATCCACTCATTGTGGTTCTTATTTCCCTTTTACAAATGGT
Source organism: Uropsilus gracilis (assembly GCA_004024945.1). Taxonomy (NCBI): domain Eukaryota; kingdom Metazoa; phylum Chordata; class Mammalia; order Eulipotyphla; family Talpidae; genus Uropsilus; species Uropsilus gracilis. The sequence goes on along the minus strand of PVHY01010287.1, from coordinate 24,963 downwards.
AACAATAGTAATGTACTTGTTGACTCAATATTATATCTCACTTAAGCTCCCTTGGAATTATAAATTGCCCATTTTCTACTCTGAAAGTTGAAAATGAATCACTGTCCTGTGTCTCCCAAAACCAATCATTGCATTTCACTTGACTCAGTCCTTTGTTCTTTGTTTCTGCTTCTTATTTTAGTTATTCAATTTTGTGTGTGTCTACATTTTTGCTAGTTGAGTGCTATTTGAGTACAAATGCATGGCTACAAATATAATTTACATGTCCTAAGCAAATAATGGAGTTACAGTTGTCTGTCTGAGCATGTGGCCATTCAACTATGTGTGTGAAAGTCCCTTGAAAAAGACAGCACAAATGGGGAGTGACTTCCGTTCACAATCTCTTGAACTCTCTAGGCAGTGCTATTTTCCTATCATTCCAATTCACATAATTCTCTTGTTCTATGACTCTCCTGTAATATTTTACTCGCAGTCATTGCACTTTTATATTTTGTTTCAAATCTGCTCATTTTCTTTATCCAAACAATTTAAATTCATGGGGAACAGAGATTATACCTTCTGCCATTATATTTCCTCAAGTGCTTTTCCTTGGGCACTGGTTAGGTACTCATTAAATATTCATTGAAAGCTTTTTCATCATATTGGTGGAATTTTCCCTGTACTTTGGATTCAACTCAAACATCATTTAATATATAGCTTTTCTTAGTGAAAAAAATTACAAGCTAAGACTTTTTAATCTAGTTACTGGTCTTTAATTATGCTAACTGCCACTATTAAGATTGCAGTACTGATCCAAAGAAAACATGGATGGTTGGCTATTTTCTGACTTATGATTGATGAAATGTTATGGAGTAACATTAGGTCATATTCTTTGTCAGAATGTGACTTGCTCCTTGGCAACTACACTACTAATTAGCAATTGATAGCCTCTATTTTATAAAGCAAGTAATTTGTTTTTCCATATGAGCTGGGAGAAGTAGAGAAGGAAATGATAGTTGTTCACTGCTGCAAGTGATCTGTAATAAGAATGGTAAAATGTTCTTAAGGTTTGAAAATCTCTTAAAATCTCTATGTGCTAAATATGTGTGTACACACACATGTGGTCATCTTGGCAGTCTTTCTGATCTATTGTGTAATATTAATTTATGTTTATTGCCTACTTTGACAAAATGTTTGGTCACTTTTTACCTAACCTTCTAGATGAGAATTAAATGACTATTTCTAATATCAAGGTTCCTGGAGTATTCACATTGCCAAACCTAAGAGTTGCTGACTTAGCTTATTTTTCACTTTTCTGAAATGGGCTGTATTGAAGCAAACTCAGACCTCAATGCTTTTATTCAATACTCTTTGTGGAGTAAAGTGAAACATATATACTTATTCTCTATTCTGCGGGAAACAGTGTGGTGGGCATTTTATGCAAATTTATAAATGAGAGAAAGATACATCCTAAATGCTTCAATAATAAATGTAGTTCCAGCTCAATTGATTAATTACAAGCTCAATTTTCTATCACTAACACTGGCATAATCTCTCTATGATTCTGGAACTCTAATTGATATTGATACTCTCAGGTGAATATTAAATAAAAAATATACTTGCTCACAATGTTGATTAATATTACATTTCTATGGAGGTAACTCATAAGGAAATAACGACTTAAAGTCAGATTTACAAAATCCAATATGCTATTCAAGCTTAATATTGTCAATATATAAGTTAACACATTTTAAAGAATTTTATAATGACTCCCACTAACCTTCTTAACCATAATTAATTAATTGACTATTAATTAATGAATTGACTATTGCTCAATGTCATTAATGAATATTGACCAATCATTCTATGATCCACCACTTTTACTAATTTCTACTGCCTGTAGACTCATGTGTATTTTTATTAGCATATATTTAAGTCATAATGAGACATATTCAGGCAAACATGAGCTTACAGAATATAAATGTAGTATACAAAGAACAATGAATATAAAGCATAGTAGAAGTCAAACTAGTCCATGTAGTTTGAAAAAAAGTGTATTTTTCTGACTTGCAACTGTGCTCAAATTCTAAGTTAAAATTTGTTCTAAACAGTTATTTGGGAGTGGGATACAAAAATCACATTCAAAGAGTGACATTTAAGAAGGATGTGGATACTTTATCTCCTTTGATTTCCAAATGAGCCCTTTATGCAAGTCCATCTATCTGTTGTGTGATGATTTTAATTTGTTCCTGATAACTGTTCTGCCAGGTAAAAAGGGATTAATTAATAAAATAAATAACATTATTTCCATTAATTCTAATGGAAATTTGTTTGAGATATCCAAGTCAAAATACCCCAATATGTTTGTTTTTTTTTTTCTGGTAATTGACTACTGAATGAGTTAATATCAGAGTCACATTTGCTTGATGATAATATAAGCTAAACTAAAGTCCTTGACAGGCATGGGAACATCCAATGACAAGTAAAATTCACAATTAAAGGTGAACATAATATTTAATGTATGTTCGGGGGAGAAGAAAAAGTAAATATGAATCCTGTTCTGAAAAATGTTAAAACTTCTCAAAAACCTTTAGTGGAAAAATGACCAACAGACTTTACATGGAATGGTTATAACCTGCAAGAGCCCATATGAGAAGAAATAAGGATCAAACTAGGCTGTTCACAATGGCAATGCTGATAAATGGCTTATTATGAATACATTTTTATGTATTACCCAGCAGGATTTCTGGAGGAGAATTTGAAATGGAGTTCAAGAGAGAGAAATCATGTTTAACTCTAAGATTTTTAGCCTGTGTAATCAGAAGAGTGAAGCTGAAGTTTGTGAGTAGAGAAGATGAGAAAAAAAAGACCTCATATCTGATATGAGTTTGAACTAGTGGTTAGATATCCAATTGGGAATGTTAGAAATTAGAGAGAGACTACCCCTGAGATATGTTTGGTAGTCTCTGGCAGGTAGATGGTATTTAAAGTTATGAGTCAGAGCCCTGACACATTCCACCCATGTGTTCAAGGAGAAAGCAGGGTTACCAACATAGGAAATCTAGAAGGGATGATTAGCATGGTAGAAAGAAAATTGAGTTAGTGCATAATTCTCAAAGCCATGGAGAAAAAGATAAAATAGGAAGCAATACTGTGTCAAGTACTACTAACTGTTGAAGAAAGATGAAGATTTGGTTTTTGGACTTGCTGATACAGAAGAGAATAATGACTTTTAGAAGAACAGTTTTGATAAAATTCAATAAAATCTTATTGATTTATTATTTTAATGACTTATTTGTAATGTTTTCAAGAAATTCTTCAGTATAATGAATTAAACTAATTCTAATGGAATAAACAAGATCCTTATTTAAAATAATTTCAGATGTTGAGTTTTACTGCTTTAACACTAGTTTCTAAATATGTTCTTTTGCTTATTTCAATTTCAATTAATTAGTGTACATCTTATGTATATATTGTTTACTTTCCAACATATGAGACAAAATGAGATGCACTATATTTTGTTGTTAAAAATTTCATAATAGAATGAGATATCTCATGGTACAGTAATAGGGTTTCATTCAAGTCCTATCCTTATCCTTCTTGAAGACTCCATGTTATATTGCTAATATATGAATTCAAAATACTGTCAGTTGCTATGATTGGATTATAAATTTTTCATCTGGGATAAGTAAAAAAATTTATTTTAAAACATTTAGCTAGAATCTAATAAATGAAATACATAATATTATAACTGTTCTAAAGCCTTTTAATCACTGGTATTAATAACACCACCATTTTATGATAATTCAAAACAATAATACTTTATTTAAAATATAATTCCTACATTCACAGTATGATTTCACACAAGCATATTGAAAACAGCCTAATTATAGAAACATTAAACTAAGATTATTAATTTACTCACTTTACCTAGATTTTTTGTCATAGTACTTTACAAATGTAAGTTACTTATATTTAATTTTACTCCAAAATCATGTTTAAAATGAAGTAGAAAAGAAAACAATCTTATATAGCATTCTCGTTGTATAATTTCAAATATATATGTCTGCACATCTTCATTTTGTGCTTCAATATCTGTATATGAGAATTCACTTTCTGCTAATTGCTAAACTGTGTGATTCACAGACAATTGGCAAACCAAATCTATTTGTAGAGTGTCAGTGGGTTTTGTAAGAACTGAGCAATAGACATAGTTTCCCAATGGAGATGATGTGGTATCTGGTAATCCCACAGTCCTATAATGACTTCCAAATATTACATGTTCTGCAAAGATCAATGGAAAGTAAATACTTTAGGTCTTGGGGTAGACAGTCTCTGTTGAAATCAGGCACAGATGGTACACAGAAAAATAGTAGGTGTTTTATTCCAATAAAACTGTGTACAAATTTGGTAGCAGGTCAGAGTTAATTAAACTTTGACCATAATTTGTCAGCCCTTGTCTAGAAATCCAGATTTTCATGGGTGCTATGACTTTCATATTAGTTTGGGCTGTTTTAGGGGCACATATTTTTTTAAAAAATATATTAATAGGTTCAGAACTGGAATAAAAGAACACAGTATGTACTCAAATTTATCCTCAAAGTCCATGCTGTACATTACTTTGTAAGTGTGAAACAATCTTACTAAAAGTTACTAAATAACTATGTTATTTAAATTCTTCTGAAACTAAACTAATTTAGATGGTATTCAAGAAACATTTGCATATGAAAAAATCCATGGAGGGCAATATTTAAATTTTAATTTTGCTTTGAACCAGATACATTTAAGTTCTCATCCTTAAACATTATTTTATTTTAAATCTTAACTAGAAATAGTTGAAATTTATTTCAATGCAAGAGGTATGTAGGGAGGAAAAAGTGACATACAAAATTTTGAAATTACCATGATATGGTTAATTTAGGGATATTTATGAAGTTGACTAAGTTGCTATACTAAAATATAGAAGGCACTGAATACTTTTAAAATGTAAACGATGTGCGTATGGTTAGATACATAACATATAAAAAAGGTTTCAACATCTCTTGTCAAAGAACATGATATGTTTAACTGGGAAAAAGACTATGCTTGACAATGTTGCATCATTATTTAGAATGAGTAGGACATAGAAATAACTGATATAAGATAAGTGGTCACTGATTAAGAATAGAGTTGCAAACATGCAACATATGTTACCTAAAGCAATTTGCAGATTCAATTCAATGCCTATCAAATATCCAATGATGTTATTCAAGAAAATGGAAGAAACAATTCTAAAATTTCTGTGTAACCAAAAATAGCCAAAGTAATTTTAGCAAGAAAAGAAAAATGGAGGCATCATAATCTTTTACTTCAAACTATACCATAAAACAATAGCAATCAAAACAGTATGGTGTTGGAACAGAATGGAGCTAATGGAATAGAACTGAAATAAACCCATACAGACAAAAATAATTAATCCATGACAAAAGAGCCAAAGTAGGCAATGAAGAAAGGAGTGTCTTGAACAAATGGTCTTGGGAAACATGCAAAAGAATGACATTAGATCATTACCATAAAGCACACAATGAAAGCATAGATGATATACTTCTGGACATCACCCTTAGTTACATATTTTGTCATCAACTTCAGATTTGTATTTGGTACTCAACTCCAACAGCAAGGGAGGAACCAAAATCAAAAATGAGTACCTGGGACTACATTAAAATAAAAACTTTTGTCCAGAGGTAGAAACCACTACAAACGCAAAAGGCAAACTACAAGTTGAGGGAAGATATTATACACTACACAAATAATAAGGGGTTAATTTTCAAACTAAGTAAAGAAACCATACAACTTGATGACAACAACAAAAAAGCAAAGAACTCAATCAAAACCTGGACAAAAGACATGAGTAGACACTATGTAAATAAAATAATCAGATGATTCATAGGCACATGAAAATATTCTCAACATCACTCATTATAAGAGTGATATTGCTGTAAATCAATGCTGTAGAGTTATATGAGTGAAGACCAAATATATAATGTATGTGAATGTGTTTTGCAAACACCACAGTTTTACTGAAATTGAAAGAATTGTTGCTCTTAATTTATATTATTGAAGATAATATAATGAAGTCACTTTTAACTTATTCATTTTAAAAGGTAGATCTTCCTTTTACCTCCCATTTGCTCATTTCCTATTTTTAATGTGACTGCCATCTAGAAAGTGGGAAATATAATTGCAAAATGAGATCAAATTAATGCTTTTTTCACAGATATATTTACTGATTTTTAACTTCCTTTTCTAATTTGCATTTAAGTAGGTCCTGGATCAGTCCCTCTACACAGATACACAGCACCAAATTAATGAGGCACCTTTGAGTAAAGATGAATTCTGAGAAGTAGCAGGTTCAGTGTGGCCCACACCATTTGACAAGAAATAAATCAAAAAGATTTGTGAGTGAAAGAATTTGAAAAAGAAGGAGAGGCTTAAAACTTTGAAAGCCAGCCATGGTTAGCTATTATGAAACTTTACAATATATAACATTTTTAAACAAACAAAAAAATAGCAACAACAACAAAAAAGAAGACATGTCAAGTCACTTCCCCTGACATCTTTTTATTTCCCATGTACTTCTGTCAAGCAGCAACACTTTATACTTATCTTCACAGATCTTTTAGGAAACTCAGCTTTGCTTCTAATGGAATGATAGACTCCATTTCAAAATACTAATTCCAAGAATCAAACTCCTTCCTTCCTTCCTTCCTTCCTTCCTTCCTTCCTTCCTTCCTTCCTTCCTTCCTTCCTTCCTTCCTTCCTTCCTTGCTTGCTTGCTTGCTTGCTTGCTTGCTTGCTTGCTTGCTTTCTTTCTTTCTTTCTTTCTTTCTTTCTTTCTTTCTTTCTTTCTTTCTTTCTTTCTTTCTTTCTTTCTTTCTTTCTTTCTTTCTTTCTTTCTTTCTTTCTTTCTTTCTTTCTTTCTTTCTTTCTTTCTTTCTTTCCTCCCTTATTTTCCCTTACATTTATAGCCAGCTTCCTCTTTATATATCACTTCATTTTCCGCTTCTGCTAGTGGTGTTAGAAGAACATTAAGGGCCTGTCTCTGATTCTTCTAGATATAATTTTTCAAAATAATCTATAACTAATTAGATTTTCTACCCCATAAGGAAATCAATTGTTTGGTTCTTAGATGTTTTCATGTCTACTTGAGGAATATCTGTCAATGCATAACACAAGCAAACTGGTTATTCTGAAATTTCTCAGTGAGATTTAGGGGTTAATAATGATGATTTTAATATTTAATTTCTCAAAACTTTTGTTTGCAAATTCAATGTTTTGTAGAAAGTGTAAGATTGATATGTTTAGTTGAAGTAAGCCTTTAAGTTTTACATATTGTCTATTTTCTGTATCAGTTAAGAAAAATGACAGGTCTTTATTTTTTCTGGTGTGTATTATTGTTAATGCAACAAAATTGTGAGGCAGATAAAGTTTGTCTTCAACAAGTTTTCCTAATGAACCTCAGACTTTCCCAATGATGACTGATCCATTTGTTCATAAAACACAACTTGGTAAGTCAACCATCTGAGTTTGAATCCTGGTTCTATAGCTACCACCCAGGCAATCTTGTCCATCTATGAAATGGGATTAATAATAAAGTCTACCTCTTACAGTTGTCAGAAGAATTAACTGATTTAATAAGTGCAAAATCCTAATACCGGGTAAGTGTGATTGATACTAGAGCCTTCAAGCTCAGGCAACCAGAACTTGCTCTTTGTGGCTTCGCAGTTAGTCTGTCCTCCCCAGAAATGTTCATTGTCCGTCCCCCTGACTTTCCCACCCTCTGTTTTATTCCCAGGGTTTTAATAGACAATGATAAGTGATTGGAGATGAAATGATGAATTAAAACCATTTTAAAAGAATGCCACTTAGCGACTATGTGAATAAAGGCCTACTTTTTTTAAGTCTTTAAGCTACTATGTCTTCATCTAAAAAATTAAGATAATAGTAGAGCTGTTATTGATTACTCAGAAATCTGTGTATTCCATCAAGGAAACTGAAGCACTCTTAGAGACACACACACTTATTATTGGGATTAGACCTGTGTTTGCTAGGGCTGATTAGTCTATCTGTCTAAGCATGCTTCTGAATCAGAAGTTGTATCTGACATTCACAAGAACAGCAGTGAGGAAGAAAATGTGGACATGAGGTGGGGGGGGAGTATGGACTGGGGCAGATTGAAGTCCATGAAGGTGATCTAAGTCCACAGGAACACATTGGGCCTCTATGCTTCTTTGGCATTGTATTTTACTGCATTTAAGCCTCTAATTTGGAAGATGTGGTGATATATGGGATTGCTAATACTGTCATGGAATTGTACATGGAGCTCACTCATTGCTGAATGAGCACCCAGTGGGAACCACAGAGTGAACAAGTAGGTACAGAGTATCATGTGTGAAATGTAAACATGCCCTATTCTGTACAAACTCCCACTACAAACATAGCAATTCATCACTTCTGCCTTCCAGATTTTGCACAATCTATATATATGGCCTATTTTAATCCAAAATCAAACAGAGAAGGGATTTCTCATATAATCGATCTGGTTTAGTTAAATTGAGACACTATAAATATTTTGACATATGTCATAGTGTCAAACCTCACAGACTCCATCTGGAAATGTCCATAAAGCTAGAGCAGCTTGTGCTCTGTGCCTGGCCTCTACACATCTTTAGCCAGATTCTTAAGGCCTCAAAAGAGGGAAAACATAAAAGAACCTTGTTTTATTTTATTTTAAACAGTTTTTTCCAACAAATATTTAGCATTTAAGACTTCATTCAGCAACCTGCTTTTCCACTTAGTCCTTGCTCCCTCCATGGTGTCTTCTAGATAAAATGACTAGAGGAGGTTGAGTCTAAAATGCCATGTGTAGGTAGAGTAGGGTGAGGGCCTCTGACTCATGTACCTACTGTAGTCTGATGATTCCTGGCCCTGAAGTTTGAGATTATGGAACATGAGATGCCTAATTTTAGCATAGTCCGGGCCTGGTAGCTATCAAACTCATTCTGGGTTCCATGGAGATGTTCTAGTATCAAAAATGAAAGTGAGACTCTGGGGTCCACCACCATTCTAAGCAAACCTGGCCAACTGCTCACCTCCTGACTGCACCAGCAAAGCTCTTGTAATGCTACAAAAATTTGGAATCATTCCTTCTTGGTCCAACTAACCCCAAGTTTGGGTGGCCTACCCTGAACTCCTCCATGGCAACCACTATTATCTCTCTAACTCATCTAATTTTCTGTAACCTCCTACTTGGAACATCTGGCAACTTCTAAATCCATCCCATACCACACAGAAGCTGAAGAAAAATAGGGAGATGATGTTGCTATTTCAAGTCCTGAGCATTTCCAGAGAAACCCAAAAGTGTTCCAGTCTCTAAGGAGGGAAGTAAGCAATACATTTTCCTAATAATGTTCACATTGGCTTTAGTTCACCAAAGGAAGGGTGGGAGGTAGGGAGAGGAGCTCTTTGTATCTGACCACGTCATCTTTCTCACTTCTCACCCCAACCGCCACCAAGTGGCACTGTGCCCTGTCCTGTGTGTCTGTGACTAGGTAATGCCGTGATCTGATCTAGGTTCTTTACTTCATGGTCACTCAAAGATGGTTCTCAAAGATTTGAGAACTTAAGAAGTCCTGGTTTTCAAGAGCATTACACTTTTATAGACACAGAAAAGTCAGTTTTGAATGTCTGTTCCAGATATAATCTGTTCTCTCTTTTCCTTGGACAACAAACTGAATGTGATAGTAGAAATAAGACTTAGATTGAGACAAAAAATTACTACTATGCCTCTTTACAAATATACCTTTTGGCTTCTCTTTTCCTTTACTGAGGATGTTTACCAGAGAAATTTGTTGTCAGCATGCTCATAAACATGAATCGTAATTCTTGAATTATGTCTACAGTAGGGAATACTTTTCAAGAAGGGAAATTGTTATAGTAATGCAGTTTAAGTCACTAAACAGGCCAAACACCCACCTTAGTTATATAATAATAATACCTTCTTGGGAATGTTTACCATGGTCAGTTTCATGGTGTGAGCATCATCACTCTCATAAAAAAGGTGTGAACAAAACACTGTAAAAAAGGAAAATATATCTTAATATAATCTTGATTTATAAGTCATTTTTTCATCACAAATAGTGTCTATCTCTATATCATAATTTGATGATATCTAATATTTGCACAAAAAGGACAGGCAAGTACATTTTATATATAAATTCACCTAATATCCCTCCCATAACCTGCTGTTACAGATGAATGAATGAAGTGCTCAAAGAAACACAGGTGGCAGAACCATGATTTACAAATGAGTTGTACAGTGGATTGAAGGGTGGTTTGCAAAAAATATGTCTATATCCTGACACTCAAGCATTATTTGGAAAAAGGGTATTTGCAGATATAATTAAGCAAAGGTCTTAATCTTTAGATGAGATCTTATGTGATCAGGTAGGTGCTTCTTTGCTGTTCTAGTTCCAAATTTATCAAACATTGTGTTTCAGACAGCATTTAAAGCTATTTCCCACTTGTGTTCATTGAAATGCTACCTGCTTTTAGCTAAACACTTGTATCCTTGGTATTCTTCTCACTTGATTCCTAAATTTTTTACTTCTGCATTTTTTTCATTGCTATGTAACAAATTAGCCCCAAGTTTAGCTGCTTGAAACAACATACATTTATTATCTCATCATTTCTGTGTATCAGATATCTGGAAATGTATGACTGAGTCCACTGCTTCAGGGCCTTTTCCAGATCTAATCAATGTGTCTCTTGAGTCTGCCTCTGAAGTCTCAGGTGAGAATTATGTTTCCAAGGTGACCTTTGTGGCTGTTGTCAGGAATCAGTACCTCTTAGAATGATAAAATGCAACACTCAATTTCTTGGTAACTCCTGAAGGAATCTATTCTCAAATCTTTGTCAAATGGGTCTCCACTGTAAAGCATAAGTCAGCTTATCAAATGCAGAAAGAGAAAGTGTGCTGAAAACACAGAAGTCATAATCTTATGTAACTTACTCATGCAAATAAAAACCCATTACCTTTGCCAAATTCTATGGCTTAGAGGCAATTTAGTAGGCCAACCAGAACTCAAGGAAGGACAAAAATATACAATTTCTCCACCTTCAATGGATCATACTAATCAGCAAGAAAACATGGGTTAGCTTATCTAATCTTTTTAAAGCAAAACGTATTATTTTATGTGCTCTTCCTGTTATTACCTAATTTATCATTTTTAAGTTTTCAGTTAATACTTTTTATGTTTTAAGAAACTTCAGCCTACATCAAAACAATATGGTGTTTCTCTCTGCTTGTTTTCTCTAAAAATTTTATCTTTCACTAGTAAAACATGTATATTCACCTTTACAACACTTTCAGATTTAAAATGTTCTGTATAGTATAAGAAAATGATTATGATGTTTTCAATATTGTTATCAAATTGACCTTTTCACATTGTATGATAGTGTAACTTTTGTCATAAGTCATGTGAACTTAAATGCAGAGGTTAATTAGATTTTTTTATTATCTGTTAATCATAAAGTCTTGATTAACAAATTTATAAAAGTGATGCTTAAAAACTAAAAAAGATTTTATTTCCCCCCATCAGGGAGTGTGAAACTCATTAAGTCTTACAAACATAGACACATCACATATACAAGCACAGACACTATCTAGAGAGTTACATTTTCTCAATTACAAATTAAACTGTTAGTTCATTAGGCAAATGGTGTTCTTTTATTGTTTCATTCTTTTATTGCTTGTTATAGGATATTACAACAAAGTGTAATGATTCATAATGATATTAGACACTTTGTTGAAATGTCCTCTAACAAGCTGGTATCTGATCAAATGGTCATTTGTCAAAATGGGATTGTACTTTTGTTTCAAGTATATAGGTAATCTTCTTAACATTACTTACTAATGAATTTACTTCTTTCCTTATTCCTATGTTAGATATAGCAATTAGATAAATTAAGACATCTTGGGTCAAGGTTAATTCTTACAGTATATATGGGGAATTCAACCCTCTATCCAGCAAATTACCTCCCTTCCACTCATTCCCCAAAATCTGCTGAGTTCATGCTGAATCTTCAGAGTTTAGAGTATCTTCACAGATCAGAGGAATATTCTGTGTGTCTGTGTTTTGTCTTTCCTTTCCAACATTTCAATATTTTATATAAGCTTCTAATTTAGCTAGACTACTCCAGGATAGAAAATTTCCCATTACACTGCCCCATAATATAAAAATCAAGAGAAATATAATTTATATAATCTTGGAGCTTTAATAAAAATTAGACACATGAATATATAAGATGTTGCTAAAATAAATAGAACAACATAGAAGGAAATGAAAAGATATTCCATATTACAGATTCGAGGAATTTACATCGTTAAAGTGTCTATCTTACCCAAAGCCATATTCTTCAAAGAAAGAGAGCAACCATTATCAACATTTTTATGTAATCACAAGAGACTGAATAATCTTCACAAAAAAGGCAAACAAATGTAATTATTATATTCTTAGATTTCAAACTTTCAACAACTTTTTAATAATCAGAATAGTATAGTATTGAAATAAAAAAAGACACAGGAACCAATGGAATGGATTTGAGAGCCCAGAAATAAACATACCAATATGGACAGTTAATCTCTGGCAATGGAGTCAAGAATATATGCTTGAGAAAGGAAAGTCTCTTAATCCAAACTGTTGGAAAAACTGGTCAGTCACAAGTAGGAAAATGAAATCAGACTACTCACACACACCATACACAAAAGTCAATTTTAAAAAATGGATGAAAGACTAAAAACAAAATAGATGAAAGAAATAGGCAAACCACTCCATAATTTTGGTTTCAAGGATGTCTTTGCAGACTCAGTCCCAAGGGGAGGAAAACAAAAATATAAACATGTGTCACTACATCAAATTACTATGCTTCTTTACAGTGAAAAAAATTATCTTTAAAACAAAATATACTCTGAAGGCCGGGCACGGTGGCTCGTGCTTGTAAGATTCAGCCTATGAAGCGGCCGAGGCTAGAGATCGCGGTTCGAGTCCTGCCTGGGCCCGTAAAGAGACCTAGTTCCAAAAAATAGCTGGGCATGGTGGCGTGCGCCTATAATCCCAGCTACCTGGGAAGCTGAGGCTGGGGATTGCTTGAGTCCGTGGTACCCCGGGCAACGAGAGCCTGCGGTTCCACAGGCAAAAATAGCAAGACCTAGTCTCAAAAAAAAAACAAAAAAACAAAAAACAAAAAAACAATAACAAAATATACTCTGCTGAATTGGAGAAAATGTTTCCACATTATGCAAGTCCATGCTCTACAAAGGACTCATACAACTCAAAAAAGAACCCAGTCAAAAAAAATGGGCACAGAAGCTAAATAGATACTTCTCCAAAGATACTGATAGTCAATACTCATGTGAAAAAAAAAATTCAACATTATTTATCACAAGAGAAATGTAATTCAAAAATACAATTAGATGCTCCCTCACTGCTATGAGAACGGCCCATCTGAATAACACAAAACCAAACCTGAAACAACAAATGGTGGCAAGGGTGTGGAGACAAAAAGCATTGTACACTATTGGTGGGAATGTAGACAGATGGAACTCCTAGTAAAACATGATGGAGATTGCTCAAAATTCTAAAAATAAATATACTAAGTCTACTCCTAGGCATACACATTGGTAGATACCTGAAGAAAGCAAGACTGGAGGTCTCCACTCCACCCTTTTCTCAAATGTTTTTATCTTTTGCAAGATGGCAATGTCTGTCTTTTTATTCTTTTTCTAATAAACCTGTCCTTTTAAAATATAAAAATACACAGAAACAGTATATGTAGTGTATATTATGAATAGTATGCATACATATGAATAATGTATATCTATGTGTGTGTGTTCATTGCAGCCAAGTTATGGAAACAACTTAAGTGCCCAATGACAAAGGAATGGATTAAGAAGATATGGTAAATGTACATGACAGAATACTACTCAGCTATATTAAAGAAGATGAACCCTACCATTTCTGACAATATGCGTAGAATGGAGATGATTATCTACATGAAAAAAGTCAGAAGAAAGGCACATACCAGGTGATTTCACTCATACATGGAACAAAAAGAAACAAAACAAAGACACAGAAAAAAAATAAACCAAAACAAATTCAAGAACTATGACTACATAATTGAGGTTAATAGAGGCAGGTAAATAGTGGCAGGACTGTGGGTGCCTTGACAATCAGTGTTGCGTGGTAACATGCATCTAAAAAGGCATGAATCGAGGACTAACTATTCCAGACTTCAAGCTATACTACAAAGCCATAATACTTAAAATGGCTTGGTACTGGTACAACAACCGACAATCAGACCAATGGAACAGAATTGAGAATCTGGAAATAAAGCCACACACATATAGCCAATTAATCTTTGACAAAGGAGGGAAAAACTTAGATTGGAACAAAGATAGTTTCTTCAACAAATGGTGCTGGGAAAACTGGACTAAGACATTAAAAAAAATGGACCCAAGACATCTCTCTCACACCATGTACAAAAATTAATTCAAAATGGATAAAAGACGTAGATATCAGACCTGAAACCATAACATACATAGAGGAAAACATAGGCAAAACCCTCCATGAAGTACAATTCAGAAATCCCTTTCTGGAATCATCTGCAGAAGGCAAAAAACTGAAGGAAAACATAAACAGATGGGACTTCATCAAACTAAAAAGCTTCTGCACGGCAAAAGAGACAACAGAAAAAACTAAAAGAAGCCCAAACAAATGGGAAAAAAATTTCGCCCTCCAAAAGAGTGATAAGGGATTAATAACACTGATCTATAAGGAACTCACACAACTAAACAAAAACGAAACAAGATGCCCAATCAAAAAGTGGAGAGAAGAACTAAAAAGACACTTCTCCAAAGAGGAAATACAAATGGCCAACAGACACATGAAAAATTGCTTAATATCACTAGCAATCAGAGAAATGCAAATCAAAACCACAATGAGATACCACCTGACACCAGTAAGAATGGCCCACATCAAAACAACAGACAACAACAAGTGCTGACGTGGATATGGATAGAAGGGAACACTCTTACACTGCTGGTGGGAATGTAAACTCGTCCAGCCACTATGGAAAGCAGTATGGAGAACCCTCAAACTAATGAAAATGGAATTACCATTTGACCCAGCAGTCGCACTTCTGGGAATCTACCCAAAGGAGACCTCAATGTGGGTACAAAAGGACACCTGTGCTCGGATATTTATTGCAGCACTATTTATAATTGCAAGGTCATGGAAACAACCCAAATGCCCCAGAAGAGATGAGTGGATGAAAAAGATGTGGTACATATACACAATGGAGTATTACTCATCAATTAAAACTGACAAATTTGATGAATTTATGGAAACCTGGATGTACCTAGAAGAAATCATTCTAGCAGAAACGAGCCAGATAGAAAGGGACAGAAACCAAATGGTTTCACTAATATATGGTCAACCAAATGAAACTGCACAAAGGGAGAATGGAAACCAGCTGGAGCAGGTGGGAAGGGGAGGGGGTGGGTGACCCCCAGGGACTGAAATGATGTGAAATATATATATATAAATTGAAAAAAAATTAAAAAAATAAAAAGGCATGAATCTGGATCATATTATAAGCCAACATGTCCTTGATTAAAAAGCAATGCTCATGCACCTTCTCAGCAATGATTCCATCTGTGATGGAAAGAAAGAAAGGTTGTTACATGTATTTGCATAAAGTCTTGCTCATAATTTCTGCTTTCCTTTCCTTTCTCTCTGTCTCTGTCTCTCTCTTTCTATTTGGTACTTAAAAGAAAAAGTGCACAGCTTTCTAAGAATGCACATTAAATGCACTGGAGTGACTATGGACAAAGGAAATGTTAGTAGGGAGTGGGAATAAAAAGAAAAAAGTAAAGGAAAAAAGTGACTCACAGACTGGTGACAATGGTGTATCATAATCTGAAGATTATAATTATCTCAATTCTGTTCTGTTTTTAAGCATGTTTTTAATTTATAAGAATTATCTGCTACAGATATGCTTACTGTGATTTTTAGCATAATTGTGACTTCTTAGCTCAGATGACAGCAATACATGTATTGAGATCACTGCTTTTGACCAGCTGTATGGCCCCAGAAATGTATTTTGATCACATTTTTTCATTTATTCTTCTACAAATGAGCACCTAGGTTTCCCATGACTCCCTGGTCTTCAGCAAAGCTGAAGCAGATCTCCAGGATCAACCTTGGAAGAAACTTCCAAGAAATGAACATGGGTCATAGAGGAGCACACACCTGACCTCACTAAATGCTGATAGATTGTTCTCCAGATTTGTTGACTTATATTTCTAAAGTATTTTAACACTGCTTCATTAAGCTGAAAATCTGGCTTTGTGCCAATATTTATTGACTGGTAGGATTTTATAAATGTGACAAATCAAAAGGATAAGTGGACATTATATGGACTTATATGGACATTTTTCAACCAAAAACCAATGTTTTAAAAAGTAGTACATGTGATATTCAGGTTTATTCTTTTTTATCACTATGAATCAAAAATTTAGGAAAGAATTTCAGAAATAATAAAATGTATTTTACATTATTTGAACAAGGGATAATATTGTATAATATGATTTATAGAACTACTAAAAATGCTGTGACTATTATGTACAGTTTTATGTGCCCTCATATACTGTAGGCTTTCTCAGAGAACATATGAGCTGACATTTATTAATATGTCAGAAAAAGTATTACTTTATTTTTTTTGCATAATCTGTGTACTAGTTATTACTTGGCTCATTTTACTGGTAAAGAAATTAATAATTAGAAAGGCTATATCATTTTCCACAAGATTGCACATCAGATATATAAAGAAACCAAGATTCAATTCAATGATATTCATTACAAAATCCAAATCTTTACCATGGTTCAGAAAAAAAGATGGCGAAAAGGATAACATAAAGACATTTTGGCTTAGTGGTTAAGAAAAGAGTTCCTGAAGCAATATGTCCAAGTATGAATCTAGTTTTTCCACTGAAGAACTAAACCTTGGGAAAAATCATTCAAACATTCTATATCCCAGAACATTTTTCTCTAAAACAACTGAAGATGCTAATATCTACCTTCTACATCAGGTTGTTTTGACCTGAGATGACTAAAATACTCTTAAAACTTATGACTATGTGAACATTTGTGTATGAGAGAAGAAAAACATGTGAGGATAAATGTGAGTGTGAAGATAAAAGTGTATGGAGAGAGTATGTTGATTGAGAGACACTGTGTGATAAGAATTTGTGTAGATGCCAGTAGATGTGTAAGAAATGTTTGTGAGGAGAAATTTGTATATATGAGGAGAAATGTGTGCATGTAAAAATGTGTATGTGAGGAGAAGCGTGCTTTCCCAACCATTAAGCATATGTTAAAAAGAAGTTATTGGCATCCACCCTTCAGCTACGAAGGGAACGGCCCTTGAAAGTTAGTAGAGATATAGAAGACAGAACTTAAGTTACCGAGGGCATTGAACCACTGAATGAACCAAACATAAAGCCTGCTCCACCTCCAGACTCTAACCTCTCTTTAGGCCAGTGTAAGCTGAATTCTTGTTGCCATGGTTTGCTGAATGAAAGTTGTATTATGAGTGTATAAATGGCATTTATAAGTAAATGCTGTTTATTTTCCTCGCTCTGAGATTTTAGTGATTAGGAGAATAAACTACTTTATTCTTTCAAAATCTCTCGAGGGGCAATTCAGCTGCCAGAGTAAAACCAAGTTAAGTTATAATGATATATACTAAAAATACTTCCTAAGAAAGTTTAGGTCTATTAGAAATAGTTGGAAATAGAGGGGGGTCACACAGGAGGGCATTGTGAAAGAAGCTGAAAATAGGGCTAAAAACAGTAAACAATAATGGGAATTTTTAAAAAGAAAAGCGAGGAAAGGAGTCAAAAACACTGGGAAAAGACAGTTAATTCAAAGCCTGTAACTTGAGTAGTGGTTATGGTTTTGTTGGGAGTGAGCAGTGTGGAGACAGGAGATTGACAAGAGATACATGAATAGGATTAATTACCTTTCTTAATCAGAAATTTGGTGTGCAGTTGTGGGATGACTGAAGATAATAATTATCTAATGATAGTTCTAACTAATATTGTACATAATTTAAACTACTCATTTAACATTAAACAAAAATTACATTGTACGAACAAAATTAGTTCTTCCTAGAAATATTTGAATTTAGAACACATGGCAAAAAGAGGTGAATGATCATGAAGTTGACAAATAAAATTTGCAATACAAATTAAAGATTATTTGGGGGGTTCCTAGAAGAATTTCCAAAAGAATCTAGAAAGTGAGAAGCAGTTTCCTAGCTCATGCTTAAACTTGGACTATATGGTAGATGTCTATCAAGGCACTTACAAATAAAGCTGGTTTATGTGATGGATACAGTAGGAACCATACAAAAAGAAAGGCTTCATCTCTTCTTAAAACAAGACACTGAGGATAAATAATTTAAGACCCCTTTACAGAGAATAGCACTTACTTTATCCTCACTTTTTTTAAAGAAAGATGATCAGAATCAAAATTAACAATGTTACACAGGCTGACAAAAACAGTATTCTTCATGTCAGGGGATACATAATTGACATTATGTTAGTTTCAGACATACAACAAACTGACTTAATAATTTTATGTAGTGCAAAATGATCATAACAATAAGTCTGGCTAATATCCATCATCACATAGTTATACAAAAATTTTTGTATGTGATAAGAGATGTTAAGATTCACTTCCTTAGCAACTTTGAAATATATGCTGGAGTATTACTAACTATTATCACATGCTGTACACTATATCACCAGAGTTTTGTTTTGTTTTTTTTTTTTTTAACTGGAAGTTCATACCTTCATTTCTGCTTCTTTAACCCAGTCCCCATCTCTGGGAACCCCCAATTCTAGTGGTTCTAGGTTTCCATGAAACTTTTAGATTCATAGGGTTTTTTGTCTTTTCCCTTTCTAGTAATCTTAATATGTGGAGGACACATATTAATTACAGAACGACAAACATGACATAAAAATGGGTAGGAATTTGAACAGTACCTAAAATCAAAAAAACATTAAAACTAATAAATTCCACTGTTGAACAAAGAAGTACAAATGAAAGTAACATGAGATTTTTAAAAATCTCTTTTGGAGAGAGGCATTCAGCATTATGGGACATATATACTCATATACTCTGTAATTTTTAAATTTACTTATTCATGGGGCTGTTTTTAATATGTATTATATTAAGTATATTATACATATACATTTTCTTACATCATTGTATACCCCAAAGTTTTCCCACCACCATGTCACCCATGAACCATCATCCTGGTCACTTGTGCTTATATCTCCCCTGATTTAGCCCTCCCTACCTCTCGTTTGCATTATGCTCCAGTTCTGTTATCACTTTATTGATTTTAATTTTTTTGCCTTTTATTTATTTTCCATATATCCCACATACAAGTGAGATCATGTGGTATTTATCTTTTTCTTTCTGGATTATTTCTGCTAGCAGGAATTCTAGCTCTATCCGTGTTGCCACAAATGACATGAGTTTGTCTTTTTTGATTGCTGAATAATATTTCACAATATACTACAACTTTTTGAACCATTTGTCTGTTTTAGACATTTGGGTTGTTTCCATATCCTGGCTATTGTAATAGTACTGCAACAAGCATAGGATTGTAAGTTTCCTTTTGATTCAGTGTTTTGTATCCTTAGAGTAGATTCCCAGAAGGAATTATGGGAATTGTGGAACTGCTGGATGGAATGGTAGTTCCATTTTCGGTAGTTTGAGGGTCCTCCACACAACTTTCTATAGTAGCTAGACCAGTTTGTATTCCCAATAACAGTGTAAAAGTGTTCCTTTTTCTTTGCATTCTTCCCAGCACTTGTTACCCATTGTTTTATTTTTGTTTTTTTGATGTGAACCATTCACATCAAAAAAGTATGAGGTGGCATCTCATTGTGGTTTCGATTTCCATTTCCTTGTTTATGTTGATTATATTTTCATATGTCTATTGGCCATTTGTATTTCCTCTTTGGAGAAGTGACTTTTAAGATCTCCTGCCCATTTTTTGATTGAAATTTTTGCTGTTTTTGTTGAGTTGTGTGAGTTCTTTGTATATATTTGATATCAGACCCTCATTGGTTGTATGGAGAAAATTTTTTTCTCATTCAGTTAGGTGTCTTTTGTGTTGATTGCTGTCTATTTTTCCATACAAAAACATTTTAGTTTGATGTGATCCCAGCTGTTTATATTTTCCTTGCTTCTGCAGATGTCCTGAAACAGGTTTCTGTGGTGTAGTTCCTGGAGTGTTTTCCATATGTTCTCTTTATGTATTTTATGGTTTCAGGTCTTACATCCAAGTCTTTTATCCATTTTTAATTGGTTTTTGTACATGGTGTGAGGGAGTAGTATAGATTCATTTATTTTTGCATGAAATAGTCGAGTTTTCCCACTACCATTTATTTAAGAGGACATCCTTGTTCCAACGTATATTTTCTGTCCTTTGCCAAAGATTAGTTGATCATATTCATGAAGTTTTATTTCTAGGCTTTCAATTGTGTTCCATTGGTCTGTATGTCTGCTGTTGTTCCTGTGTTATGCTGTTTTAATTATTATGGTTTTATAATTTAAAGTCTGGGAGTGTAATCTTCCAATATGTCTCCTCTTCACCAGGAGAGCTTTGACTATTCAAGATTTCTTATGATTCCAAATAATTTTGAGAAATATTTGTTCTATTTCTTTAAAGAATGTTATTAATATTTTATTGGAATTGCATTCAATCTATTGATTGCTTTTGGTAGTATGGCCATTTTGACAATGTTTATTCTTCCAGTCCATGAGCATCAGGGCATGTATTTCCATTTCTTTGTGTCTTCTATTTCTGTGTTTTTATATTTGTGTTTTATAATTTTCTTTGTATAGACCTTTCACATTATTTATTGTTTATTTCCAGATATTTAATTATTCTGAGGTTAAATTGTAAATGCGGCAGTTTTCTTAATTTCTTCTCCAGGCTGATGTTTTGCATATAAGAAGGATACTGATTTTTGAGCATTGATTTTGTAGCCTGATACCTTATTCAACTGATTTATTATTTTCATCAGTTTTTCTATAGAACTTTCTATATATCATCATGTCTTCTGCAAACAATGATAGTTATACTTCTTTCTTTATTTGGATTTCTTTTATGTCTTTCTCTTGCCTTATTGCTCTAGCTAGGTTTTCTAGAACTACACTGAAAAGCAGTGTTGAGAGTGGATAACTTTGTCTTGTTCCTGATCTCAGAGGGAAGACTTTCAATTTTTTACCACTTAGAGTAGTAATACTGGCTGTGGGTTTATCATATTTTGCTTTTATTATATTTAGGTATGACCCTTCTTTCCCATGATTTTGGAGGATTTTCATTATAAATAGATGTTGACCTTATTCAAGTGCCTTCTCAACAGATACTGATATAATTGAATGATTTTTCTTTTTCTTTTTATTGATTCATTGTTACATTTACTGATTTTTGAATGTTGAGACATCCTTGTTTCCCTGCAATAAATCCTACTCAATAGGTCTTAGTGGTATCTTACCCTTTCTGTGTAATTTGATAAAAATATTTCTGAAATGAAATAATAAGGACAATACTAATATAATGTTTTAAATTTCTATTTTCATTGAAGTAGCATGACTTTATAATATGTTTCGGGTACATATCATTAAAAATCAATATGTAGTTAATTAAAGTTACATGAAGTTAATCGTAAGCTGAATTTTATCCTTCACCATAAAATTATCCCTTTTGTCCTGATTTACGTACCTCTTACCTCCTTCCCTTCTGATAATCACTAGTTGGTCTTACATTGGAAAGGTGTCTATTAAGATTTTTGGCCCATTTTTAAAGATGGGTTGTCTTTGGTTATTCAGCTTTCTCTAAATATTTTAGATAGTAATGACTTGTCACATGCATGATATACTACTATCTTCTCCCATTTACTAGAATGTCCTTTGTTTTGATGACTTTCTTTTGCTGTAGGGGCTTTTTAGTTTCATGTAGTCCTGTTTGTTTATTGTTACTTTTTGTTTTTCTTTGCTATTGCCATTGAGTCTCTAAACATAACTATGTCTAATATCAGGGAGTAGATTGCCTATATTTTCTTCTACATATTTTGTGGGTTTTGGTCTTTATCAAGGTCTATGATACATTTTGTATTAATATTGATGTATGATGTTAGTGGTTTCAGTTTTCCCAACACCATTTATTGGTCATGGAATATTGAATGGTCATGGCTCATTGTCATAAATTAGTTTTCCACATATGTGTGGTTTGATTTCTATACTCTTAATTCTGCTTCATTGATTTGTGCATCTGTTTTTCTTATATCATTATGTTTCAAATTTCTATTACATATTTGTTAACTTGCTCAATTTCATAACAATCCAATGGTGTAGGAGCTATTATTAGTGTCTAATTACAGATGTAAGAGACGAGTCAAGAAAAGGTTAACTAAATTGGTCAAGTTACAGAGGTGGTTGGTGGCAATACTGGGATTTTCATTGGTAAAATATACAATACTCTCAATTTAGAAGTTGAGAACTTAAATTTTAAGCTAGCTTCACATATTTTATAGTTGTTTATGATAATTTTGTACTATATAGACATTTTATTTTTATCTACTTGTTGATTTTTTTTACTTTATTCTTAGAGATAGAATAGAGTTGTCAGTTATCGCATTTAGCATGACAATTATCAAATAATGGCACCCTCAAATAATGGCAGAAACACCTCTTTGTTTCTTAGATTCTATTGTAGTCAACAATGTGAAATTTTCAATTGCTCTCTTTATTGTTATGTTGACAAAACTATTTAGGATTACCCAAGTTTATTTTTATTTATTTATTTTTTGAGACTAGGTCTTGCTATTTTTGCCCGTGGAACCGCAGGCTCTCATTGCCCGGGGTACCACAGACTCAAGCAATCTCCAGCCTCAGCTTCCCAGGTAGCTGGAATTACAGGCGCGCGCCACCATGCCCAGCTATTTTTTGTTTGTTTGTTTGTTTGTTTGTTTGTTTGTTTGGAACTAGGTCTCTTTATGGAACCCAGGCAGGACTCGAACCGCGATCCCTAGCCCTGGCCGCTTCATAGGCTGAAGCTTACAAGCACGAGCCACCGTTCCTGGCGATTACTCAAGTTTATAAAACATGGGAAAATACATGGTTTCAGGAATTCAAAGGAGAATTACTGATGGCAAATAAGATTAATGACAGTTTATTGCAATTTTGCCTTTAACCTTACCTGTAACATTAGTTTTAGGTTTTAGTGTTAGGTCCCACTATAATGTTAGGTCATTATAATTAGTAAAATGAAAAGCTTCAGGCCAGGCATGATTGCTCATGCTGTAAGCAGCAGCCTAGGAAGCCTTGCCCTGGACCAGGGATAGTGGTTCGAGTCCCTCCAGGGGCACCTAGCGAGACCTAGATCCCAAAAAATATAGCTGCGCGTGGTGGCATACTCCTGTAATCCCACCTACCTGGGAAGCTGATGCTGGGAATTGCTTGAGTCTGTGGTACCCCAGGCAACGTGAGCCTGTGGTTCCACAGGCAAAAATAGTGAGACTTCGTCTCAAAAAAAAAAAAAAAAAAAAAAAAAAAAAGCTGACCTTCAACAAAATAATTTGTTAGTTTTTACTATTTTTTTCAATTAACAAACTTACCACATCCCAAAATTTTGTGAACGTCTCTGGAATTTGTTTAAAAGATATATCTTCATTAAAGAACTAAAGATGAAATAAAATAAGGATTTCCATGGAAATATCTATACTGTTTGATTTATTAAAATTGAAGCTAAGGAACTAAAATAATTGGTGCATTATAAAAAAATTTCCAGAAAATTATGAGACATAATGTTCTAAAAGTATGAGTGCGTTGGTATTATACAGAACAATTAAAAAGTTTGATCTTCTCATTTGTATCAGTTACCCAAAACCTGCTAAATAATGTGACTGGAATTTCCCTCCTGAGAGAAAGGAAAACAAGAAGTGTTACCTTTAAATAGTGGAATGCAAACAGATATTTTACTTTTAGAAGAGGGAAATGCTCTGTGTCCAGGAGATTTTTTTATTAATCATTTTGTTGTTTACATATATATTGCATGTATATATTACATTCTACATATATGGATATATGCAGCATATACACATGTACACATGTATGTTATATACTTTATAAATATAAATACATATTATATTACTGCATTCCCTGGGGTTCTCCTTCCACCCTATCAACCATGAAACTTCATCTCAATTTTCTTGTGCTCCTCCCTTCACCAATTTCTCTCTCCTCCTCCTCATCCTGGCCTGCCCCAGTTCCACTATCAGTCTATTTTGACTTTTTCCTGGCTTTTTGTTTGTTATTCCTATATACCATATATAGGTGGGATCATATGGTTGCTGTCTTTTTCTTTTTGACTTATTTATGTTAATATGATTTCCTCTAGGTCCATCCATGTTTATCACAAATGCTTCATATTTGTCAGTTTTGATTGCAGAATAATATTCCATTGCATAAATATACCACATTCTTTTCAACCATTTGTCAGTTTGGGGGCATTTGGGTTGTTTCCATATCCTGGCAATTGTAAATAGTGCTGCAGTAAACAGATGAGTACAGGTGTCCTTTTGATTTAGTGTTTTTGTATCCTTTGGGTAGATTCCCAGTAGTGGGATCACTGGATTAAATGGTAGTCCATTTTCAGTAATTTGTGGGTCCTCCACACAGCCTTCCATAGTGGCTGGACCAGTTTGCAATCCTACTAGCAGTGTATGAGTGTTCCTTTCCACATCCAAGTCAGCACTTGCTGTTGCCCCCCGCCCCCCCCCCCCTTTTTTTATATGGGCCA